>SKCR01037633.1:0-79115 GCA_019454045.1 Zanthoxylum bungeanum
CTTTAAAGGGTCCAGTGATGTATTTGGACTTAATGGAATTGGTTTTGGGCCCAAATGGATCAAATCCAAAATTCCAAAACCAAACTTGTTCAACCAAGCCCATTAGGCCCAAATACACACTTTTAGCCCAACTCATCTTAAAGGCATATA
Organism: Zanthoxylum bungeanum; assembly: GCA_019454045.1. NCBI lineage: Eukaryota > Viridiplantae > Streptophyta > Magnoliopsida > Sapindales > Rutaceae > Zanthoxylum > Zanthoxylum bungeanum. The sequence goes on from SKCR01037633.1 coordinate 151, forward strand.
TTAACATAATTATAATATTCCAAATCATAATTATTTTAATTAAAGTGTATTAGCCATAATTAATTAATTAAACTCAATATTTCCAAAATATCAATTAACTTAATTATCATGCTTAGTCCAATAATTCATGCTTAACACAAAATCAAGCCAAAACACATCATTGCATGCTTGAGACATATGAAACCTAAAATCATCATTTCATGCTCACATGCACTTTGATTTTAACATGAACATTATAGACATTGATTCTAATCAGTATTAAACCAACTATCATCATTTAAACATGCATCTAAACATATTATTTCATGTTACAAAAAATAAAATCTGCACAGTGCACAGACAGTGAGTTTCGGCCACACTAAGCATTTTTTTTTTTTTGATTCTTTTGATTTATTTCAAATCTAATCATGCATAACTATAGGTATCATGTTGTAAACATACTCGAAGCATCAATTTAAAAAATCATGCTCAAAATATAAAAGCCCCAAATTTTAGGTCCAAGACCCTAGAAATTTTCATGCTTAAATTAGGCTCATGATACCATTGTTAGTGTTCCTAGAACATTCATAGGATCTAATAAGCATGAAAAGCATTTCATATGATCATTATAAGGTGCGGAATAAACTTACAATCAGTGGATAGAGCTTTAAAATTTTTGAGAGGATGATCTCCAAGATCCAACCTTTTGATGATTCCAAGCTTTTGAGATGTTTCCCTATCACCTTTGTTGACTTGCTTAAGTGCTAGCTTGTTGATTTGATGAAAAAAATCCAAGTGAAGAGAAGAAGGTGGCTCACGGCCCAAGTGCCTCCAAGAACTAGGGTTTTCATTTTTTCAACTTGTGAAATGTGTTGTGTAACAAGTGTAGAGATTTTCCTTTTTGTTATTCACCTTTAGGTAAAACTATTTCACCCTTTTACCCTAAACTTGGTAGGTTTGGTAAATGGTTTACAAAAAGTAAAACAAGGTGGTTGAGTGGTTGGTGGCTTGGCATAAATGCCAACTACCACCACCTACCACACATGTGAAGTGGGCCCCACATATTTGAATTCAAAATTCAAATATCTCTACGAACATTTGCCGCGGCTCGGTTCCGTTTAATCCGATTAAACGAACTTTCGTCGTTAAATAATTAAATCTAATTTAATTAAATATCGATGCCTCGCAAATATATTACGATCGACGTTTACGAATTAATTCTAAATTAACTCGTTCGTTCGTATTAAAGTCCGACTTTAATTTCGTAACGAAATCCAATTCGTATTAATATATCCGATATATTAATTTTAGCCCATTTAAATAAATTAAATAAAAAGATCAAATTTAACTATTAAATTTATTTTACCGATTAATTCCAAATTAATCGCGTTCTCTCTCTACTGAACACATTTAATCCCGGATTAAATAAAGCCCCAATTAATCCCAGATTAATTTTCTCTCTCTAAATTAATCCCAGATTAATTATATTTTAAGTCAACTGTCATCGTGAATCTTTGGGAAGCGACCCAAGAGATCTCTGGATATGTTGGCAGTAAATCCGGTTATCGGACTATCCGATAAAGTGAGTACCTCGTACTACGTTCTTACCGATTTACAAGACATGGTTGGCTTCTAGCAAAGCACCGTGCCTACCCAATTCTCCAGAAATATTCTTACTGGAATATATAATCTATGTCAGGCGTAGTATACGTAGTATTGCGTATTGCGATCCAGTATCGGATGTCACGTGCAAGGCCTAGGGCTGGAAAGTGTCTGCCCCGTACGAAGCACATATCGGATATCAAGCAACTAGTCTTTTTTGAATCGGATAATCATGACCTGTCATATTATCTCGATGGTTGCAACACTATAGAGAACTAGTTCTGAATCCCTGCGTGATCTCATCTCCATATGTCTGAAGTGATACTTCCATCTTGACATCACATCCAATACACTACGATTCTCAATAAACCTAGTAGAGGTGTACACAGAACCTGTTAAAGCCTGGACGACCAAAACGAAAGTTTACCGGTTGTCGCAAGTACTAGCGATGCAAGTCCCAGGTTAAGACCAATACACCTACCCTGAAGCGGACTCCCATAGACATATACATACTACCAATGGGATTCCGCGGGGTCTATCCAGAGCGAAGCTGTTTTCCGTACCATCGGTAAAACACAACCTCCTATCGCACTTGCATAAGTATCCAATACTTAAACATATGAGAACTGTGCCGTTATGCCCTCACAACGCGCACAAGTGCAATACTAGTCTATTCCGTATTATCGATGTCCAGTCTCGATAATACTACGACCAGGGATATTTAATGATTAAACCTTTATGGATCGATACTGTCTCATATCATCTCAATCCGGAACTAATCATATGGACTTTTACCATTTATATATATCAAAGTAATTAAATTACAAAACGGTAAAAGGCAATTTCATTACTACATAGTTAATTTCGTACAAAAACACAATGCCTTTTACAAACAGTGACGCTATGGGTCATAACTGTCCAACAATCACTCCCCGTGCTATGCTTTCCCACGGATCCATTACATCGGGTAAGTGAGGATCAGAGAGTGTTCGAAACATTAAGGGCACATTCCTCCTTATGTTCGGCAACACTGGAGCAAGCAATCGCCACGGGGGTATCATCCATCCCCGTGCTATGCTTCTCACGGATCCTATGCATCGAGTATGTCCCTGAATATTCCGAGGACCCCGAGCTAAATGAGACACTTGGTTCTGGGGGAATGTCCCGTCCCTAGACCAATGAGCATGACTCGGTGGGACGTAACCCGACCCCGAGTCGAATAGTCAAGTGGCCTCGGCGGAACAAGATCCAGCCCCAAGTTGATTATCGCAGCGGCCTCGGCGGAACGTAATTCAGCCCCGAGCCGAAAAATGAAGTGGCCTTGGTGCCAACTGTCTTTAGAAACGGGCCTCGAGCATGTGAGGGTCGAATGGGTGTTTGAAACATTAAGGGTATATTCCTCCTTATGATCGGTAACACTAGAGCAAGCAAACGCCACGGGGGTATCATCCCTCCCAGTGCTATGCTTCTCACGGATCTATACTCTGATTTACATTCGTCATCGCTGTTTAATGCTTATATGGAATCGACTGATTCTGGTGTGCCTTGTGCTTCTTTGCGGTAGTAGCTGTGGTCGGGTAGTTGCAGATTTTGTGCTTTTGACCCTGGATCGTTGTATTGAGTATGTCCCCGGAGTTTTGAATGTGGTTCAATTTTTTTTTATAGGAGTGGGCGAAACTTTTGGAAAAGAAAGTTTTATTTATATTTGGGGACATACTGCCCTTCTTACAACTCTCTGCGGTTCATTTTGAGAGAGGCTTTGTATTGAATTTCTGTCCCTTATCGGGTTGCTGCAAAAGAAAAAAAGAAAAAAGAAAGGAGAATTTACTGAAAGTATTTTCTCAGCATCTCGGCGTTCCATGGTTTCTTTAATCTTGTGTCGTCCAGCTGTTCTAAGATGTAGGCCCCTGACCTTACTACCTCTGTGATTTTGTAGGGCCCTTCCCACTTGGCACCTAACGAGCCCTCATCTGGTCTTCGGGTGTTTAGGGTGACTCTTCTTAATACTAAGTCGCCCGGGAGGAAGGAGCGGGTTCGAACTCTTCTGTTGTAGAAGCGGGCCATTCTTTGTTGGTAGACTGCCGTTTTCATAGATGACTTTTCTCTCCTTTCCTCGATTAGGTCGAGGTGGTTCTTGATAAGTTCTTTATTCTGCTCGTTCCCAAAGTGGCGGACCCTGTGGGTTGCTACCCCAATTTCTGCTGGGATGACGGCCTCACATCCGTATGATAGGGGAAAACGGTGTCTCCCCTGTGGAATCTTTGCAGGTCGTTCGATGTGCCCATAGTACTTCTGGTAATTCATCGACCCATAAGCCCTTGCATGATCTAAGCCGAGCTTTAAGGTTTGCCTTGATGGTTGTTTGTCGCCTTCACCTGTCCGTTTGACTTGGGATGGGCTGGCGAGGCGAATTTTAGAGCGATCTGGAGGTCTTCGCAGAGCTTCCTGAATCCCTTGCTATCGAACTGTTTTCCGTTGTCAGTGATGATTGCTCGGGGAATTCCGAACCTGCAGATACTATTCTTCTTTAAAAACTCTGTGGCCTTCTTTTCTGTGATGGTGATGGTGGATGTGCTCGGCTTCTTCTCCCATTTTGTGAAATAGTCTATGGCTACGATTGCGTACTTCGCCTGCCCTCCCCTCTTTTGCATTGGTCCTATGATATCTAGCCCCCACTGCGCGAATGGCCAGGGGCTGGACATGTGGTTATATGCTCTGCCGTTGATGGTTGATGGTGGATTGGCATTTTTCTGACAACCTTCGCATTTCTGAGCTACCCTCACACCGTCCTGATGCATAGTCGGCCAGTAAAACCCTTGCCTCAAGGCTTTGAAGGCGATTGATTTTCCTCCGGCGTGACTTCCACAGATGCCCGCGTGGATTTCCCTGAGCACATAATCTGCTTCCTCTTCTACTAGACATCTCAGGAGGGGTACGGTGTAGCCTCTCAGGTAGAGCACCCCTGCGATCAGGGAAAACTTGGTGCTCTTGAATTTTAGCTTATTGGCCTCCTTTTTGTCTTTAGGGGTTTCCCCTGTTTCCAAGTATCTCCTAATCGGTTGCATCCATGAGTTTTTGCCTTCCTCTTCTAGTATATCTACTTCCAGCTCTCCTATGCTTCTTTCTCGGAGGCATATGAGAGGGATTATTCTGGGGTTCTCTGTTTTCATTGAGGATGCGAGCCGGGCCAGGGATTCTGCCTCACAGTTGTCTTCTCGTCTGATTTGTTCGAAGCGTACATTCCTCATTTTCTCCATCAACTTTTTTACTTCGACCAAGTAGGCTATCATAGTCGGCTCCCTGGCCTGAAATTCTCCCTTTAGTTGTTGAATGGCTAGCTGAGAGTCACTCCTTACTACTACTACGTGTGAATCCCACCACCGTGCATAGCCTTAATCCGGCCAAGATTGCTTCGTATTCTGCTTCGTTGTTTGTGGCTTTGAAGGCAAATTTTAAGGCAAACAACACTTCTTCTCCTTTACTGTTTTTCAGTGCGATTCCTACCCCATTGCCCTGCGAGCTAGCAGACTCGTCCACTGACATTTCCCATTTGCTTTCCTTCATAGTCAATATTTGGGGTTCCGTGAGTTCCGCAACAAAATCTGCCAAGGCCTGCCCTTTTATTGCTACTCTTGGGAGGTAGGAAATGTCGTGCTCGCTTAACTCCACCGACCATTTCATTAGCCTTCCCGAGGCCTCTGGTTTTTGCAAGATCTGCCGCATGGGGTAATCGGTGTAAACTCCGATAGGGTGGGCCTGGAAGTAAGGTCGTAATTTCCGTGCTGCAGTGATCAAGGATATAGTGACTAGTTCATGCACGAGATACCGGTCTCTGCATCCAACAGAGCTTTGCTGATATAGTATACTGGTCTTTGGATCTGGTTGGCCTCTTGCACTAGTACCGAACTCACTGCGTGTTTTGAAACAGCCAAGTACAAGTATAATGTCTCTCATGGGAGAGGTTTTGCCATGAGTGGGGCTGTGCTAGATATTTTTTTAGCTGCTGGAAGGCCTCCTCGCATTCCGGCGCCCAGTCGATCCCCTTTTGGGCCTTCTTGATGATTTTGAAGAAGGGGTGGCATTTGTCGGTCGCCCGAGAGATGAATCGGTTGAGCGCAGCGACCCTGCCTGTTAGACTTTGCACCTCTTTAATTGTTCTGGGGGATTTTAAGTCCAGCACGGCTTGTATCTTCTGGGGGTTGGCTTCTATGCCTCGGGAACTCACCATGTAGCCTAAAAATTTTCCTGAAGCCACTCCGAATGCACACTTTTCTGGATTGAGTTTTAAATTGTGTTTTCTCAGCAATTCGAAGGTTTTCTTTAGGTCAGTCACGTGACTTCTTGGTTCTCTGGACATTGTTATCATGTCGTCCACATATACCAACATTGAAATGCTGATGAGTGGTTTGAAAATTTTGTTTACCAGCCTTTGAAAAGTTGCCCCTGCGTTCTTCAGTCCGAAGGGCATTACTTTGTAACAGTACAGTCCCTGATCGGTGACAAAATTTTTCTTCTCCTCGTCTTCAGGATGCATCTTGACCTGATTGTACCCTGAGAAGGCATCCATGAAGCTTAGGAGTCCCTGGCAAGCTGTCACATCTACCAGTTGGTCCACATTCGGTAGATGACAGCTGTCTTTTGGACACGCTTTATTGAGGTCGGTGAAATCTACACACATCCTCCATTTTCCATTGGATTTCTTTACCAATACTACGTTTGACACCCACTCGGGGTACTTTACTTCTCTGATGAATCCGGCTTTTAACAGTTTTTCCACCTCGGATGCCACCGCTCTGCACCGTTCTTGATTAAAGATTCTTCTCTTCTGTTTGACCGGTTTGTGTGACGGGTTTACTGCCAAGCGGTGACTGATGAACTTTGGGTCAATCCCGGGCATGTCATTGTGTCCCCATGCGAAGATGTCGGGGTATTCCCGTAGACATTCTAGCAGGCCTTTTTTTTAGGGTTTCGTCCAAGTTTCCCCTATCTTTATGTTTCTATCTGGTCCGAACAACTTTATCTCTTCTAATTCTTCAGCTGCTCCTAGTCGGGCAACTTTATCTGGCCGAGGACCTGGTTCTTTCCTCTCGTTCTCGCCCCTCTGCCTCTTCTTGGTGCCTTCTTCAATGCAGAGGGTCTCTCGTGAGAGAGTGGCAAAATAGCTACGGGCTATCTTCTAACTCCCGCACACGATTCTGATCCCTTCCCAGGTGGGGAACTTTAGTTTTAAGTGATAGCAGGACATTGCAGCCTTTGTTTTCATCATGAAAGGCCGGCCGACAATGACTTGGTAACTGCTCATGCAGTCCACCACTGTGAAATTTATCATAATTGTTCGGGTTCTGGGGTGAGTCTCAATCGTCATTGCTAATTGTATCCTTCCCAGCGGGACGACCGTTGAGCCCCCGAATCCGTATAGGGGGTGCTGTCATTGGTTAGAGTCGCGTACTCTACTCCCATGCCTTCTAAAGCTGTCTTGGAGATTATGTCTACTGCACTTCCGGGATCTACCAAGATTCTATCTACCTCTGTGCCGCCGATTGTAGCTTTGATTATTAGCGCATCGTCATGGGGGAAACTCACCCCCCGTGCATCCTCGTCAGTGAACATTATGGGCACCGATCGATTTCCTCGTAGTGTCGGGGATCTTTCTGTTTCTAGTATCTCTGCCCCTTGAGTTTGGCTATAGTTTTTCCTTGACCGGTTAGAGTCTCTGGCCAGTGTTCTTCCCCCTGCGACGATGTTTACTTGTCGGCTTCGTGCCCTCTGTCTGGCCGCCATTGCTTCGTGGTCGATATAACCATTTAAGTACCCATTCCGGGCTAGGTCTTCCATCTGTTCCCTCAAATCTTTGCACTCGTCTGTTGCATGTCCCTTTATATTATGATGTATGCAATTAGACTTCTTGTTTCTCTTATCAGGGGGGAATCTTATGAGGTCAGGTTCTATTAAGAGGCCTTTTCCCTGTATCTCCATGATGATTTGCCCCGGTGGTTTGCTTATGGGAATATATGCTTCTTCTCGGACCACGTGGTTTACTTGGGTTGGGACCCCTCTTTCCTAGTCCCTTCTAGGCATTGGTTTGAATTCTTTGTGTCTTGGGATGAGTTTTTTGAACTCCTGTTCGGCGGCGGGGGCCTCTCTCTCTTGTCGTCTTTTCTCTAATGTTGTCCCCCTTCGGGAGATCTTTTCTTCGCTTTCTAACAGGACGAATTTACGGCTACCTCCAGAGCGGTAGCGTAATCTGGTGTGTCTTGGATTCTTAGGTGAGTCCATAGTTTTCCGACCCTTAGGGCTCAATTTAAACTTTCCATGGCCTCTTGGGACTCGTATCCTCCGACCTCGAGTACCATATTGTGGTACCTCTCGATGAAATTTTTTAGGGGCTCGTCATCTCCTTGCTTCATAAGCCTCAATTCTCCAATCGTCTTTTTGGGGACGCAGACCTCTTTAAAGTGTCGAACGAACGACCTTTTAAGCTGTGTGAAGCTTCTGATGCTCCCCGGGGCCAGGCTTCTGTACCATAGGATGGCGGGTCCACCCAAAGTTAGGGGGAACACTTTGCAGATGGCATCTCCTACCACTCCCTGGACTTCCATCAACAGGACAAAGCTTTCGATGTGGGATTTCGGGTCAGAGTGGCCTTTGTAAGGTGTCATGGTCGGCATGTTGAATCGCCTTGGGAATTTTGCCGACTTTATTTCTTTCGTGAGGGGAGATTCCTCCTCACTATCCCGGGCATCCCCTGCATCAGTCTTGAGGCCTACCCCCACTTGGTCATCTCTTTTTTCATCCAAGACTTTATTTCACTGCTTGTGTCGCCATGTCGTATCTTGTGCCCCTCTGTGCGTCCATTGCCCCGGGTGCGGCGTTCCTCATGCCTTGGAATTTCCCGCACATTTTCGCTATGCTCCCTGTCCTCTCTTTTGGAGTCGCGGAGACTATCATAGGAGGGATCCGGTGATGGTCTTCCTTCTTCTTCTTCCCATGCGTCCTCTGTTTGTGAATCTTTTTCTACAACTACGGATTTTATCCCGTAGGGGCCCCTTCTCCTGGGTCCATCGTCTTCACTTGTATCTACCACCCTTTTCCCTTCTGCTTTTTCACTTCTTCTTCGAATGGTTCCAAATTTGGGTCTTTCGTTGTTCGTTTCCTCCATTTTCTCCAGCCGATCCATCATGGATTTCATATTTTCTTCCATCTTTTTCATCCAGTCTGTTGTGGGACTCCATGAAGATTGATGATTTCCGCCTTCTGCCATTGTCTTTTTCGTGAATTGCTTTTTGTTGAAAGTTCCCCACAGACGGCGTAAACTGTTGACGGCTGATTTTGGTCCCAGGGCAATATGAGAATATTACTCCTGAGACAATCTTCCTTCAATAGTGAATTTGTTTGGTTATGGGGGACCAAAAACAAACTTAGCAAAAGACAGATAATACGCCAATCGACAAGGAGAATTAACGTGGTTCGGCGGATCTTGGTCCGACCTACGTCCACGGGCACAAAAAGGATGATATTTTTATTACTCAAACACGCTTCTCAGCTCTTCTTCTTTTTTTACAAGTCTGATCTTAATGATTCTGATGCCTCTTGTACATACTCTGCCCTTCTATTTATAATAACAGAGAAATCAGATTCTTTCTAGCATAAGGATTTCCCGTTGAAACAATCTCCTTTTCCTATGAAGATTCCTAATCCGCAACTGATTCTTCTTTATTTATCCTATCAGGACACTGATTTATCAGTTTCCGTGTAAAAGTATGATAATTTTGTCCCTTTTCCCGGTAGAAATGGGATGTCTTATCTTCTAGGCATGCTTCGCCATCTGGTCGGTCTAAACATGGTCAGTCATCATGGGCTTCTGAGCTGAGGATGCTTTTTGCCGAACTGATAGTGCCCGGTCACCTGGTCCAAAGTGGTCGGTCGCCCAACGTCAAGTGATCGGTCTCTTATTCATGTGGTCGGGTCGTCATTTAATGATTTCGGCCAAGATGGGAATTGCCCCTTTTACCCCTACCGTGCTGCTTAACCGTCATAGGGCCTTTTTACACCGCCAACACTATGTAATGTTTGATCTTCTCCAAAGCTATTTTTATTTGCGATTAGATGCATGATCACATAGCTTAATGTTGAAATAAGGCTAATCAATTGTGTTAGAATACTTTAGATGTATAAACACAACATGCTTGAAATTAGGTCAAAGATGTTCATGTTGGACATGAAACAATTAATAAGAGTTTGGAACTCTAGATTAAAGCTTAGAACTATGGCTACCATTCTAGAATCACTTAACCACCTTTGGGTGACCAAGAATCGTTCACGAGACATTTCTTATTGGGATTCTAATTTGATTTGTGTAATAGATTCAAAATTTACGCAAATGCGTATTTAGAATAAATTTATGTTTTTGTAAAAATATTTGATATTTTGAAAAACTTGATTTTTATTCTATAACATGTGTTAATGTTGGTTTTGAAATTAAAAATTAATTTTGGGTGTTTTTGAAGTGTTTAGGGAGAATCAGAAGTGAGTAGGGTAAAATACCATAATCTATTCAGCTCACTAGAAAGTGAGCTGAATGTGAGAAAACAAATGAAATTAAAAAAAAAAAAACAAGGGCTGTTTGCGCGCTATAGTGCACGAGCGCACTATAGCGCTCGCGTACACGCTGCACGCGTAATATTTTTGTTTTCGTTCGTTCGGGAGTTTCCGAACTCCGATTCAGTCCCGATTTTTTCCTATACACTCATAATGAAATATAATATTTCATTAAATAATTTAAATTATACCCAAACTTGATATCCATGGGTTAGACCCATTTCCGCTGCCCGGGGCACCGATCCGACCCTAGGGGTTCCATAACTGCCCCAACATCTCCGTCACGGGTATCCGGATTATTCCAGAGATATAGATATAAACGTCAAATCTCTATAGGTATAATCATATCGACGATTCTATTAACAATATCTCAATAACACTTAGAACTCATTTCTACAGTGTACCACAAGCCCATAGATTTAACAGATTGCTAATTCCATAATGGATACCTTGTACACAGAACTGACGAATCCTTATCTTGATACATACATGATGTCCTGAGGATCAGTCCACACTCAACGAACAAGTGGAGGTTTGATCTTAATAGATCGGAGATGTGACTGCCATCAAAGTATGGAGTATACCTCATACATCCACATTGGTATCTCAAGTCGAATGACCAATATGCTCACTCAACCCGAGAAGATTCTTATTGGCGTTGGTGTACCATCTATTAAGAATCTTCGGTGAGTTATTTTTTTATCCAATATAAACATCTATATGTCTATACAAGTATCCAAGACTCATGGTTCATTGAGAAACCATTGGAATCCAAGATTCCAGTATATGACATGTTCTAGTCTCAGCAGGTTTACTTAACTGACCAAGTAATGTAAATCTTGACCAGAAATAGTTCAAGAATGATGCTGTTACGATACAACTCAATGTCAGTTGCGACACTTTTACAACAGTATCATAACAAATCATTCTATGTCATTTACGTCTTTACTATATAATAAAAGGATTCATATTATAGAAACTGTTTATTTTATTCAAAATAAAAATATTTATACAAGTATTTACAAGGAAATACAAGAGAAATTGGCGCTCAGAGCACCAACCCTAACAAAATCTTCCATTTGCTCTAGTGCCATTATCGATTGTATCTCATACCCATCGATTCCACATGTTTATCAAATAACTTGGGAGGAATGACCTTGGTAAGTGGGTCTGCTACATCATCTTCACTCGGAACTTTGCACACGATAATGTCCCATCGCGACATAATTTCTCGAATGATGTGATACTTGTTGGGAAGCGGCCGCGAGTGCGCTGCGGAAAATCAAGAAGAAATTTTGATGCTGCTATCCCTTTGCCCAATACCCATTTGTTTTGATTATTCTACAAGCCTATGCATGTTACTATATATTCTAAGCATAAAAACTCATAAAACATGCAAAGAACATAAACCTAAACATGCTAACTATCATAAGAACTCTAATTAAAATAAAGAAAGAAAAAAGACTTACTTGAACCGAAGACTCCTCCAGTCCTCCCTCCAATCTACAAGCTTTTCTCGAACTCATCAAGCTCTTCTACGTTCCAAAGAGCCACCCAAGTGTGTGGCCTCCAAAGGTGCACACACCAAAGCCAAAACTCAACGGCAAGACTACGCCTTGAGTGCACAGGTATTTTGCCCTTGGTGCTAACCTAGGCAAATACCTCAAAACTTTTAACTCGAGGTTCCTATAGTCAATTAGACTTAAGGATCCTCAAAATCAGTGGCTTACTCTTAAACTTTAGAGTTGCTCACTTATATAAACCAAAGATATGAAAGGTTTGGTGTAAAAATTTGTAAAGAATTCTTTGGGTTCATATAGGTGCTCCAAAGACAACAAAATTAATTACGAATCCGATGTGGGATAAAAGCTAATTTAATCTTAGCCATTGGATCTTAATTTAGTGGTTTAATGAGATTATAAAATCATAAAAAGAGTTTGAGCCAAATTGAAATTCAAAACAAATAACAAATCAAAAAAATTTACTATTCACGTTACAATTCATGTTACTATTCACGTTTTATTTATTTATTTATTTATTTATTCAAATTCCCAAAGTGCCCATATCGTCATTCACCAATCTCTAAGCCACTATGGAACCTCATAAATGATCTGTTCAATAATTAAACACATTGAACCATTTATGAACAATTCCTACAGCAATCATATATGCTGTTAAATTTGTACTGTGCACTGTTAACCATTGATTTCGACTTTGTTGTGTGTGATCTTTTGGGTTCCCCTCAAGTTGGACATGAAATGAATCGTGATAATTTAATCGAACATAAATTATCCTCCGATCAGATGGTGGTTCGATTTCAATGACCAATGTTGACATCTAGCAACATGCCAAGGCCCCCAAATGAGAAGGAAAGATATATACCCATTTTGTATGCGATTTACATATGATACGGTCCATCGCCTCACTGTATCCCCACCATTTGACCTAGGGTATGGAAAATGTCTACCCATATAGTCAAAGGTATGATGTTGACAGTGTCATGAATCGTGCTAACCCAAGAATCTCATATGATTCTTCCGCTGCGGCCACAGTCTCAAGCTCTGATCACACATATAAACCCGCGAACTGGAATATTACTCTTATAAGAAAATATTATCCGAGAGAGTGGCGATTCTCTATTGTATCTTTACAAACTTCATGTGTTTCAACAAATGACCCAATCATACCCTTATGACCGGATCTTTTGAACCGGGGAAGGAGAATGTCAAAGTTATTTGATCCATACATAAGATTGTAAGAACCTCAAGTCTAAGGACTAGTCATACAATCAATACATGAAAGTTCCACAGACACATGGGATAAACACTCCATGTGAAAACTTTCAGCGGTCAGTTCGATGGACACGAGCAACTCATGCATCCATGTGATACACCAAGCGGACGGATCTCCGCTAGTAGCCTATGAGATCGGCTACCCTACTTAAGGGCAGATCATATCATCATGCTAGTCTCTCCGCTTTGTGAATGCCCAGATTATTCACAAAACTATGACTATGAACGTTTAAGAGTAATGATTCTCATAAGGTGTGGAAGCCATCATCTTATTACTCCAAGGGCTTTATTATAGTGTTTGATGATTCATATAAGTTATGTAAGACACGTATAATAAAGATTGTCATTTTATTAATTAATGAAAATATTACAAATATATGTACATATAGCCCATCCACAAGTTGAGTATAGAGCATATCCCTAACAATCTCCCACTTGCACTATAGCCAACTAGTATGAATCTGGACACCATACTCTCGGGTGTGCCTATCATGATTTTGTTGGGTCAGCCCTTTAGTCAAAGAATCTGCAAGATTATCTTTTGTGGGCATTTTCTCTATAATAACTTATTTTCTCTCGACAATCTCCCTGATGAGATGAAATCGCCTGAGTACATGCTTGGATTTCTGGTGGGACCTTGGTTCCTTTGATTGAGCAATGGAGCCCGTGTTGTCACAGTACATCGTGACACCATTCTTTATCGCGGGAAACACTTCCAGCTCCGTGATGAACTTCTTTATCCAGACTGCTTCTTTAGCTGCCTCAGATACTGTAATATACTCGGCTTCAGTGGTGGAGTCCGCTGTAGTTGACTACTTTGAGCTTTTCCAATTGACAGCTCTGCCATTCATAGTAAACAGATATCCTGTTTGCGATCTGTTGTCATCCATATCGGTTTGAAAGCTCACATCACAGTAACTAATGACTTTCATCTCAGAACAATCTCCGTATGTCAAGAACACATCCTTAGTTCTTCTCAGATACTTGAGGATTGTTTTGACAGCTGCCCAGTGTTGCTCACCAGGATTTGCATGATATCTGCTCGTTATGCTAAGAGCATAAGAGACATCAGGTCTTGTACATAGCATGGCGTACATGATCGATCCTATTGCTGAAGCATAAGGGATCCTACTCATACACTCTCTATCTGAAGGAGTATGTGGACATTGCTCCTTAGATAATTTGATTCCATGACAAGTAGGTAAATTACCTCTTTTGGAATCTTCCATTTTGAATCTTTTCAAAATTTTATCTATGTATGTAGATTGAGAAAGTCCTAACAACCTCTTAGATCTATTACGGTAGATCTTAATCCGATGATGTAGGCTGCTTCTCCCAAATCTTTCATGGAGAAATTCTGGAACCATTTCTTGGTGGCTGCATCCATGGGAATATCATTCCGATGATTAATATGTCATCAACATATAATACAAGAAATACAACAGCACACCTCCCTACTTTTCCTGTAAACACAAGGCTCGTCTGCATTTTTGATGAAGTCAAATTCTTTGATTGTCTCATCAAATCGTATATTCCAACTTCTAGAGGCTTTCTTGAGTCCATAAATGGATCATTTAAGCTTGCATACTTTATTATGATCATCCTTATATGAAAACCCCTCATGTTGTGTCATATATACTTCCTCTACGAGGTTCCCATTAAGGAAGGCTGTTTTGACATCCATCTTCCAAATCTTATAATTAAAGTGTGCAGCTAGTGCTAGTAAAATTCGAATGGACTTTATCATTGCAACAGGCGAGAAGGTTTCGTCATAGTCAATTCCTTGGATTTGTCTATAACCTTTTGCCACCAACCTAGCCTTATAGGTTTGGATTTTTCCTTCTGCATCAGTTTTACGCTTGTAAATCCACTTGCAGCCTATGGGTTCTATCCCTTCAGATGCATCCACCAAGTCCCAGACTTGATTCTGATACATAGAGTCTATTTCAGATTTCATGGCCTCAAGCCACTTGATTGAATCAATGTCACACATTGCTTCGTCATAACTGGTGGGATCGTCATTGTCAATGACCTGATCATGTTCCTCATCAATATGGAAACCATATATTTCAGGCTCATGTCTTTCCCTACCAGACCTTCTAAGTTCATAACTTTGTGGTTGTTCCGTCGCTGCCCTTTTGAGGGACCTGAGGGTTAGTTCTATGTTAGTTTGTTCTTCTCGTACCTCATCGAATTCAAGTCTACTCCCACTATGTTTCTTGAGAAGGAATTCATTCTCTAGAAATTTAGCATTTCGTGAGACAAATGTTCTTTGTTCATTTGGGACGTAGAACATGTATGCTATTGAGTTCAAGGCATATCCTACAAACTTACATTTAACTGCCATATCATCCAATTTGTTAGTTTGTGTGAGCTTAACATATACGTCACATCCCCAAACTCTTAGATAACTAAGACTATGACGTTTCCCAGACCATAACTCATATGGTGTTTGACTAACAGTCTTGGAAGAAACTTGATTTAGTAGTAGTGTTGCAGTTTCTAAAGCAAGACCCCAAAATGAAAGAGGTAGATTCGTGCATGGCATCATTGATCGGACCATATCTAATAATGTCTGATTTCTCCTTTCGGAGACCTCATTATGCTGTGGAGTTCCCGGAGGATTCCACTGGGAAACAATGTCATTTTCTCTCAAGTAATCTTGAAATTCGTTGCTTAAGTATTCACCACCTCGGTCAGACCTTAGTGACTTAATACTTTTATTAAGCTGGTTTTCTACTTCAGCTTTGAAGACTTTGAATTTCTCAAAGGCTTCATATTTGTACCACATAAGGTACACATACCCATATCGCGAGTGATCATCGATAAAGGTAATGAAGTATGAGAATCCACCTCTAGCGGTGACTGACATTGGTCCGTATACATCAGAGTGTATGAGTTCTAATGTCTCCGCTGCACGCTGTCATTTACCTTTGAAGGGTAATTTGGTCATGTTACCAAGTAATCAAGACTCACAAGTTCCATAAGGTTCATATTTGAAGGGTCTGAAATACCCATCCTTATGTAGCTTAGTTAATCTTGTTTAATTGATATGACATAAGCGACTGTGTCATAGAAGTGATTCATTGAGATTATTCGAGTTAATGTTGTATATATTAGAGGTTGAACATTCTTTGTTAGTTTGTAAGACATAGATACCATTATTCAAAATACCATCTCCATATTTTATTTCATTGAAATAAATAGAACATTCATTACAACTTATTATGCATGAAAAGCCTTTACTACATAAAGAAGAAATTGAAATGATGTTATTTACTAGAGAAGTTACATAAACACAATCTTCTAAGTCTAAAACTAAACCATTCGACAAAACTAATGAATAAGTCCCCACGCACAATGCAACCAGTTTTGCTCTATTACCAATGCGTAAGTCAACCTCCCCATGACGGAGTCTCCTACTGTTTCTCAAGCCCTGCACATTGTTACACAAATGAGTCCCACAACCGGTGTCAAACACCCAAGTAGAAGGTTCAGAGTTTTGAGAATATAGTTCAATCATATACAACATACCTGAAGCATTGGGCTTCTTGGCCTTTTGGGTTTCCCTAGCTTCCTTGGCTTTCAAGGATCTGCAGTCTTTCTTCCAATGACCATTCTTTCCACAAAAGAAACATTTCTCTTTTCCCTTTTTCTTTTCTACCTTACCATTGGGCTTTAGGTGATCTGGAGCCTTGGCCTTGCCCTTATTTTTCTTTGGGCCTCGTGGCTTCAGGTCCGTACCCGTAAGCATGACGGATGTTTTAAGCTCCGGTTTCAAGTCCTTCTCTGCTTGCTTTATCAGATTGTTCAATTCTGCTAAAGTAGCTTCTTTATCAGACTGATGAAACTGCATAATAAAGTTAGAGAAGTCTTTTGGTAAGGACTGAAGAATTAGATCGTGACCTATCTCATGATCCATGATGAAACCGAGGTTGGCCAATTTTTCAATGTGGCCAATCATCTTAAGCACATGTCCACTAACAGATCATTCCTTATACCTTGTTTGGAATAAGGCACATGACACTTGGAATCTCACGGTATGAACGGAAGTTGCATACAACTCCTTCAAGTGAAATATGATGGTTTGAGCATCCATATCTTCGTGAGCTTTCTGAAGTTCGTCCGACATAGAGCCAAGCATTATGCAAACTGCTTGCTCATTATCATCGATGTGTTTCTTCCAAGCATCAAATGTATTTTGGTCAGTATCTTCTGCGGGTTCATGGGGAAATGGTCTTTCAAGAACATAGAAAATCTTTTCTTATCGTAAGACAATTTTAAGGTTTCTAAACCAGTTATTGTAGTTCTCCCATTTGATCTTATGCTCATCAAGGATGGAACGAAGTGATACTCTGTTTTCCATTTGAATGTTTGTTAAATATTTTAACCCACCTGTTAAGAGAGAATGTTAAAATTAGGAATATGTTTTCATTAATGTTTCATAATAACATGGGCTTTTAATATTATGAAGTTGCTCCCACTCAATTGTTTTAAAATTTTAAGCAAATTGCATCAACCTCAATATGATGGATTTTTTATGGGCAATGATCCCATTATCATCATTTCATAACTCCGACTAGGGCCGGTCGTTATAAAATAAGATAATTAGGTAGGTTCCCAACCAATTTATGATATATATCACAATTCCTTGATCATTGGGTTGGGAAATCAAACATGTCATAGCTTATGCTAGTCCTTGTGGACACCCAATCTTTGCCACTAAGTTATAAGACCACGCATAAGGGTCGATGCGTCTTATAACTCAGAAAAGTCAAACCATTGTCAATAGTACGATTTAGGGACAAATTGGTATTGGTCAGTCTGGTAAAGCCTAGTCCTGCCAATACGGTTTAAGCCCTTTGGGTCTATACTTTACAATGGGAGGTAAATTTTAGACTTAAATTATTATTGAGGATTTTAGCAAGTTTTAGTGAATAACTGTCAAATGGATTCCTCAATTGAAAATTCCCCAGATAGAGGGTGGAGCGAACTCTCTTAAATACTGTTACCTCTTAGGCTCTTATTGCCTTGGTGACAGGAATAAACAATAGATCATCTAAATTAGTCCAACACTTTAAATATGCTTTAAGGTAAGCTTTGAGTAAATGATTATCTAGATGTCTTCACAGCTTTTCCTTTTGGCTATAAAAAGGTAGTGAGTGAAAGAAGACATCAAATCATTATCTAACTCTAGTAATACCTTTGGTTAAATTAACTTTAGTTTGGAAAATTTTATTAACGCCTTGGTCTCACCCCCACTTGTATCTTTTATAATGTCTTTTATTATAAACAAGTGATTTATATCTATTAGCCTTAAAGGTAATAAATCTCTAAGTTCATCACAGAATAATTACTTAGCTAAGGGATAAACAATACATTTTCTATTTCCTTAGAAAGTCTCTAGATGCTTGCACCCTAAAATAATCATGTCAATTCTAATCATACATAGAATCATCAAGCATATGAGTTTTAATATGTTGGAATTATTTTAGGCATTAAATAACTTTGATTAATATTTAATTATGATATTGCATTTTATTTTAATCAAATAAATTTACTATTCACGTTTTTTTACAGATGCGTGAACTTTAAATGTAATTTCACAATTCAAATCTTAACCAAATCATACAAAACTTGTGTCTAAAATTAAGTTCAGGGTGTTAGCTTTCCAACGAGCTTTTACACACCTAATGTCGAGTTCAAATGAGAGAAAACTAATAAAAACAAAAACGGCGCGCTGATACCACTGTTGGGAAGCGGCCGCGAGTGTGCAGCGGAAAATCAAGAAGAAATTATGATGCCGCTATCCCTTTGCCCAAGACCCATTTTTTTTATTATTCTACAAGCCTAGGCATGTTACTATATATTCTAAGCATAAAAACTCATAAAACATATAAAAAAACATAAACCTAAACATGCTAACTATCATAAGAACTCTAATTAAAATAAAGAAAGAAAAAAGACTTAATTGAACCGAAGACTCCTCATGTCCTCCCTCCAATCTACAAGCTTTTCTCGGACTCAGCAAGCTCTTCCACGTTCCAAAGAGCCACCCAAGTGTGTGGCCTCCAAAGGTGTGCACACCAAAGCCAAAACTCAACGGCAAGACTACGCCTTGAGTGCACGGGTATTTTGCCCTTGGTGCTAGCCTAGGCAAATACCTCAAAACTTTTAACTCGAGGTTCCTCTAGTCAATTAGACTTAAGGATCCTCAAAATCAGTGGCTTACTCTTAAACTTTAGAGTTGCTCACTTATATAAACCTAAGATATGAAAGGTTTGATGCAAAATTTTGTAAAAAATTCTTTGGGTTTATATAGGTGCTCCAAAGACAACAAAATTAATTAAGAATTCGATGTGGGATAAAAGCTAATTTAATCTTAGCCATTGGATCTTAATTTAGTGGTTTAATGAGATTATAAAACCCTAATAAGAGTTTGGGCCGAATTGGAATTCAAAACAAATAACAAATAAAAAAAAATTAATATTCACGTTACTATTCACATTTTATTTATTTTATTTATTTATTCCAATTCCCAAAGTGCCCCTATCGTCATTCAACAATCCATAAGCCACTATGGAACCTCATAAATGATATGTTCAATAATTAAACACATTGAACCATTTATGAACAATTCCTACAGCAATCATATATGTTGTTAAATTTGTATTGTGCACTGTTAACCATTGATTTCGACTTTGTTGTGTGTGACCTTTTGGGTTCCCCTCAAGTTGGACATGAAATGAATCATGATAATTTAATCGAACAAATTATCCTTCGATCAGATGGTTGTTCGATTTTAATGACCAAGGTTGACATCTAGCAACATGCCAATGCCCCCAAATGAGAAGGAAATATATATACCCATTCTGTATGCGATTTACATATGATACGGTCTCTCGCCTCACTGTATCCCCACCGTTTGACCTAGGGTATGGAAAGTGTCTACCCATATAGTCAAAGGTATGATGTTGATAGTGTAATGAATCGTGCTAACCCAAGAATCTCACATGATTCTTCCGTTGCGGCCACAGTCTCAAGCACTGATCACACATATCAACCCGCGAACTGGAATACTACTCTTATAAGAAAATATTATCCGATAGAGTGGCGATTCTATATTGTATCTTTAGAAACTTCATGTGTTTCAACAAATGACCTAATCATACCTTTATGACGGATCTTTTGAACCGGGGAAGGAGAATGTCAAAGTTATTTGATCCATGTATAAGATTGTAAAGACCTCAAGTCTAAGGACTAGTCATACAATCGATACATGAAAGTTCTCACAGACATATGGGATAAACACTGCATGTGAAAACTTTCAGCGATCAGTTCGATGGACACGAGCAACTCATGCATCCATGTGATACACCAAGCGGACAGATTTTCGCTTGTAACCTATGAGATCGGCTACCCCACTTAAGGGCGGATCATATCATCATGATAGTCTCTCCGCTTTGTGAACGCCCAGATTATTCATAAAACTATGACTATGAATGTTTAAGAGTAATGATTCTCATAAGGCGTGGAAGCCATCATCTTATTACTTCAATGGCTTTATTACAGTGTTTGATGATTCATATAAGTTATGTAAGACACGTATAATAAAGATTTCCATTTTATTAATTAATGAAAATATTACAAATACATGTACATATAGCTCATCCACAAGTTGGGTATATGGAATATCCCTAATAATACTTTCATTCCACATGCTTCAATTTTTGATGTGCCATTGGTTCCTTAGCTTGTGCAATGGCTCCATTATTATCACAGTATAACAGAATCAGATTCTTGATACTTGGGACTACTCCCAATTCTGTGATAAATTTTCTAACCCAAATAGCTTTTTTTGCAGCTTCTGAAGCCGCAATATATTCCACCTCTGTGGTGGAATAAGTTGTAGACCCCTGCTTGGAACTCTTCCAAGTAACTTTACCTCCGTTAAAGGGTAAACACGAATCCTGATGTAGACTTTCTATCATCAGCGTCAGATTGAAAATCTGAATCCATATACCCATTAACCTGCAGTTCATTTCCTCCGTAAATCAGAAACTTATCCTTAGTACCTTTAAGATACTTTAGGATATGTTTAACGACCATCCAATGGTCATTACCTGGATTGGACTGATATTTACTGATTACACTAACCGCGTAGCTGATATCAGGCCTAGTACATAACATGACATACATAATGCTACCCAAACACGAAGCATAAGGTTTATTAGACATTCCAATCTTCTCATTTTCTGTTTGCGGATACATGTTCTTTGAAAGATGAATGCCATGTTTGAACGGTATACTCACTGTCTTACAGTTACCAAAATTGTACCGTTCTAAGATATTATCTATATACATTGACTAAGATAACCCAATAAGCTTCATTTCCCTATCTCTATAGAGTTTCATCCCTAAAATAAAAGAAACTTCTCCCAAGTCTTTCATGGAGAAATTCTTACAGAGGTAAGCTTTAACGCCTTGCATCATCCTGATATCATTCCCAATGATCATGATGTCATCAACATAGAGAACTAAAAATACCACCATACTCCCACTGACTTTCTTATACACACAGGATTATTGCGAATTCTTAAGAAAACCAGACAATATGATTATCTCATCGAATTGTAGATTCCAACTCCGTGAAGCTTATTTAAGTCAATAAATGGACTTCTTAAGTTTACACATCATGCATGAGTTCTCGCTGGTACAAAACGCTCTGGCTGTTCCATATAGATTTATTCATCAATAAATCCATTCAGAAAAGCTGTTTTGACATCCATTTGCCAAATCTCGTAAATATGGTAAACAACAATAGACAATAAAATCCCAATAGACTTTAGCATCGCAACTGGTGAAAAAGTTTCATCGTAGTCGACTCCAGGTCGCTGCGTGTAACCTTTAGCTACCAGTCGGGCCTTAAAGGTTTCAACCTTTACATCAGGCACCCGCTTCCTTTTGTAAACCCATTTACAATCAATAGGAACAATTCCTTCCGGAAGTGAAACCAAGTCTCAAACTTGATTCTGATGTATAGAGTCTAACTCTGATTTCATGGCCTCTTGCCATTTCAAGGAGTCGATGTCCAACATCGCTTCTCTATACGAATAAGGATCAGTCTCTTCAATCAAGAGAACATCAAGACTCTTTTCTTGTATCAAATACAAGCGTTCATGAGGTCTTGATACCCTTTCGGACCTACGGAGTGCGTGTGAATAAGGTTCTTCATCTATTTGAATTTTAGGTTCCTCCATATGTTCGTTAGTACCAGGTTGTACTTCATCAAGTTCAACCCGTCTATGATTACCTCTTTCAGACAAAAATTTTATTTCTAGAAATTTTACGAAGCGAGCTACAAATACATTTCGATGCTCGGTATCATAGAAAAATATCCTTTCGAATTTGAAGGATATCCAACAAACCTAAAATTTTGCCCACGAGGCAAAAACTTGTTTTGCTATGGCGTCCTGACATAGGTAAGACAGCCCCAAACCTTAACATAATTAAGATTTGGTTTTCTACCAGTCCATATCTCATATGGAGTTGTAAGAACGACCTTGGAAGGAATCTTATTCAAAAGATGAGCAATAGTTAAGAGAGTATATCCCTATAAATAATAGGGTAAATCTGTAAAACTCAACGTAGATCGGACTATATCCAAAAAATTCTAATTTCTCCTTTCAGATACTTTATTGTGTTGTGGAGTACCCGGAGGAGTATATTGAGCAAGAATCTCATTATCCTTCAAATAATCAATGAACTCGCCACTCATATATTCACTGCCTCGATTAGATTAAAGACATTTAATATATTTATCAGTTTGTTTTTCTACTTCGTTACAGAATTCTTTGAACTTTTCAAAGGTTTCTGATTTGTGTCTCATCAAATAAACATAACCATACTGTGATATATCATCGGTAAAAGTAACAAAGTATGAAAAATCATTGTGGGCAGTCTGACTCATGAGACCACATACATCAGAATGTATGAGTTCCAATAAGTCAGTGGCTCGGTGTCCTACACCTGAAAATGGGGCTTTGGTCATTTTACTCTGAATACAAGATTCACAGGTTGGATAAGGTTCAATGGTGAGATCATGAATCAAATCATTCCTAACTAAGTGGGTTAAGTGTCTAACATCTATATGTCCTAACCTCATATTCCAGAGTTCAGTATTATTTATTTCAGACAATTTACGTTTATTAATCCCAGTATTCAAATATCTTGAGAAGTATGCAATATGTAATGACCATGCTCATTTGGACACTCAATGATCTTAACGTTATTTCTATCATATAAATATAAGGAACAGTTCTTAATATTTACATGATATCATTTTGTATCTAATACAAAAAGTTATATAATATTCGCTACACATCCCGGAACAAAATAACAGTCATGCAATAAAAGACTCCCACTGGACATGGGGATCTCGCATACTCCCAGTACAACCACATCCAGAGAGTCACCACTCCCAAAATACAACGGCATCTCTCTGGGCTTTAGCTTTCTACTTTCCTTCAGCACCTGCAATGAATTGCAAATGTGAACAGGATAAGCATAATCTAAAATCCAACTAGATGTCATAGTTTTACAAGCTATAAAGATATCGATAACAGGAAAAATAAATGTACCTGAAGTAGACGCTCTCTTCTTTCTGATCTGGGCCAGGTAATTAGGACAGTTCTTCTTCCAATGGCCGATCTTACTGCAGTGGTGGCATTTATCTTCGGCAACTCTATTTGGTTTAACTATCTTACCCTGTGGTGGAACATTCGAACCCTTCTTTTTCTTTCCTTTCTTATTCTTCCCTTTCTGTTTAGATTGGGAGGAAGCAATAAGAGCAGTGGGTTTAGGAGGGTGAGTCGGAACTCCCTTCCTCAAATCCTCCTCCGCGATTTCTAGTATCTTATGCAACTCTTGATAAGAGCAGCTAATCCCATTCATATTGAAATACATCATAAATTGACGATATGATGCTGAGAGTGATCCAAGTATGACACTTCGTCCCAAAGTGTCATTCAGAGGGAAGTTAAAACGCCTCAACTGTTCAATCAGATCAATCAGATGAAGCATATGAGGGCTCACAGCCTGTTCCTCCTAAAGTTTTGAATGGAACAATTCCATCGAAATTTTATGAACCGAGACCTGTTCTTGGTTCATAAATTACTCCCTTAGTCGTATCAGCATAGTATATACGTCAGGTAAACCAAAATATTGTCTTTTAAGCTACGGTGCCAATGAACTGAGAATATATGATTTGACCATTCTATCATCATCTATCCACCTCTCGAGAGTCTCATTATCCTCTTGTTGTTCATCATCTGATATGGCAAGTGGCAACAGACCTTCTAACACATATTCTAGTTTCTCAGACCCAAGGATAATCCTTAGATCCAAGTCCCAATCTGCAAAGTTTACGGCGTCTTTAAGCTTGTTTGTATCAAATATACGAGCAAAAGGAATAGTAGTAGGTGCTGACATCAAAAATCTATCATATAGATAGCGAAAAACGGTTAGCAAACAAAACCATTTCATATATTATAAAATAAATAAAGCATAAATAGATCATGAATTTTTAATCTAAAAATATCCATCCCACTATTACATGCAATACTATAATCCCCAAACAGAATGCAAACAAACAATTAATCAAATTAAATATAATAGTGAAAGGTGGATCCCATGAATATATTTCAGCTCACAACTTTGACACGTTCTCGCCTACATATATTCATTAGGTAGACAACTCATTGTCAATCACTTGACTCATAGGTTCCGGTCCGGGACGTTTCTCATTGTGACAGCTTTGGCATGTTCACAAGGAGGCGTACCAAGGTTAAACTTGTCAATTATGAATTCAAGATACTTGTGTAGTCCTAACAGCTTTGGCACGTTCAGAATTTCTACTTTTGCTTGAATTTACCTATACCCTAGGGTCGGATAGGTGCCCTGCTCAGCAGAAATGAGTCTAACCCATGGATATCAAGTATTGTGTAATTTTAAATAATTTAATGAAATATTATATTCCATTACGAGTGTCAAGGAAAAAATCGGGACTGAATCAGAGTTTGAAAGCTCCCGAACGAGCGAAAACAAAATAGCGCGCGTGACACGCGTGCAATACACGCGCTACAGTACGCGCGCACTGTAGCACACAGGTCTATCACACTTTTTTTTTCTTTTTCATTGTTTTTCATTTCCTTCAGTCCACATTCCAATGAGCTGAAGGAATTAGGTTCTTTGACCCTAATTCTTTCCGGTCTTCCCTAAACACTTCAAAAATACCCAAAACTAATTTTCAATTTCAAAACCAACATCAACACATGTTATATAATAAAAATCAAGTTTTTCAAAATATCAAATAATTTTACAAAAACATAAATTTATTCTAAATATGCATTTGCGTAAATTTTGAATCCAATACACAAACCATTTTAGAATCCCAGTTAGAAATGTCTCATTAACAATTCTAGTTCACCTAAATATGGTCAAGTTAATCTAGAATGGTAGCCATAGCTCTAAGCTTTAATCTAGAGTTCCAAACTCTTATTAATTGTTCCATGTCCAACGTGAATATCTTTGACCTAAATTATAAACATGTTGTGTTTATACTTCTAAAGTATTTTAACACAATTGATTAGCATTATTTCAACATTAAGCTAAATGATCATGCATCTAATACACAAATAAACATAGCTTAGGAGAAGATCATACATTACCTAGTAAGCTTGATGCAATATCAAATCTATTTCTCCTTTGCTGAAATTGTTGGAGAACCTCCAAGGTGTGCAAGCTTGACTCCAAAATCCAATCTTGTTTCCAATGCTACCAATCTTCACTTCAAGATCCAATCTTGATTTCTTCTAGATGAAATGTTGTAGAGACCTTACAAGCTTCTCTAAACACTTCTCTAACTTAGGCTAATTTCTCTAAGAATTTACTTATATTTGTACTTGTACTTATACTTATGATTAAAACTTTCCTAAAGCTTGCTATTTATACTTGATTTTTAATTAATAAAAGTTGTAATCAACTTTTAAGTAGGCTTAATTTAATTTGTCCAAATATGTATAATTAGGTGTGACTAATCCTCATTGTCTCCCACATTAATTTAATCAAATTAAATCAAGCCAAGGATTATGATATTGATTAGTTAAATGTTTGTCACCTTGATTTAATCCAATTAAATCAAGCCAAAATCACATATTATTACATACTTACAATTACCATTATATTCTCAAATGGTAGAGATAATTATGATTTTACAATTAAGCCCTTGTGTAATTATTGAATTAATCCAATTAATCCAATTAGGTCAAAGTAAATAATCAATGTTATCCAATAACACTTGATTATCTTAGTTGATAATTATAATATCGAATATTATCTTTTATCAAAATTAATCGGTTACCTAAGTGCTCAATGAGTAATCTTCATATTGGGACTCTCTAAGTTCAGACACGTTCGTCATATAAGCTTAGCTAATATGTACGCAATTCGGCCACCTCCGAATTCGCGAATGACACGAACGACCTTTCTGAACTAAACAAGTCGAGGTCATCACATATGTTTAACATTCCTCCGTCGTAGGCTATCTGAGTTGTGCTTAGGAAACATAGAATATACCGTCAAGTTTCCGAGACGCACATCTCGTGTCGACATGTCCACGATTCTTCATAACTGATGCGATCCACCCTAGGTGATCGACTTTGGCCAAAGATTTAAGAATCATGACTTTACTAACATGGATACCTAAACCCCTTATGGTACATATACAGGCCGACATATCCTATCTTGCTTCACACTTGATTACTGAGTGCATCGGTCCACACCCAACGAACATCTAAAGACCAGACCATGAAAGGTTTCTGACATATATGGCATCAAAGTGTAGAGGATCTCACACAAAATCAATGATATCCCATAGTCAAAGGATTACATATGCTACTCGACTCGAGGAGATTCTTATTGACGGCGGTGTGTACTTTCAACTATTAGGAATCACCTATGAGTCATTCAGTATTCGCTCCAATAAATACCCACATATCTATACGAGTTTCCAAAACTCATGGTACATCGCGTTAAACCATTGGAACTCCAATTCCAATATACGACTTGTGCTAGTCTTATAGGTTATAGGAATTTGACTGTATTCCAAAACCAACGACTAGGAATATTTACTTTAAGAATAGTTTACATCTAGTGTCAAAACTATTCTAAAGTCGATGTCATTCTTAGCATATATATACATCAATCTAATATGCATAATGACAATACCATTAATAAGGTATGAAATGAAAAATATAGTTATTTTATTAATAAATAATAAAATGTACAATTCGGATTGGCACTCCAAGCACCAACTCCATCAAACTCCCACTTGCTTAGTGCCAATCTGGATGGTACCGTAGTCCCATCTCCTCCACATGTTTATCGAATAACTTAGGAGGTAAGGCCTTTGTAAGCGGGTCTGTTGTGTTGTCTTGTCCTTGAACCTTCAAGACCACTATGTCTTTTCGTTCAATTAT
The DNA here is from genome assembly GCA_019454045.1 of Zanthoxylum bungeanum. NCBI lineage: Eukaryota > Viridiplantae > Streptophyta > Magnoliopsida > Sapindales > Rutaceae > Zanthoxylum > Zanthoxylum bungeanum. Next base: position 27,659 of record SKCR01037633.1, read on the forward strand.
CTCTCTAATTACGCGATATTTCCTTTCCACGTGTTTAGACTTGGAATGCGCCCTTTGTTGGGTTTTCTAGATCAAACCAAGATCATATTAAGCTATGAAAAGTGTGAATACATCAAAGTAAAGTTGCGGAAATACTTACTTTGATCGGCTTTGCGATGCGAAGAACACAAAAATCCTTCTTGAAGCTCTCGGCCAAGGTCCTTCTTTGTGCTCCATGTGTGTTCGGTCAAGGTCCTCCATGGTAGTCCTTCAAGCTCCAAGCTTTAAGTGTGATTCCATGCTCATGAATGGGTTTCCCTATCACCTTTGTAAGACTCCTTTAGTATGCTAACACCTTGGAAATTTTGCCTTAAAATTTCCTTTGGTTTCTTCTTGTTCTCGGCCAAGCCAAGAAATTAGAGATAAAATGGTGAAGGCCATTCGGCCATGGGAGAAAATAGATAGAGGGAAATTGTGTTTTTGGTTTTTAAAACCTAATACAAAATCCTTCACAATTTTTGGTATTTGTTTTTCCAAAAAACAAAAGGCAAAAATGAGGGAAAAATGGCATTAAAAGATGACTTGACATCCATCTACCACCATCATGAATAGTGACTGGTTGTCAATCACCAAAAGATGACTTGACATCCATCACTAAAGTGACAGGTGATGTGACGCGTGATGTGACTTGTGGGCCCCACTCTATTCGAAATGCGAGTGGGCCCAGAAACACTCTCGGGCTCGGGTTTGCTAATTCCGAATTAACGAATTTTCCGTTGCGACGTAATTAAATCAAATTTAATTAAATAATTATGCCTAGCAAAATTACTATTCACGTTGCTAGTGAATTAATTCCAAATTAACCTGTTTGCCGAATTAAAATCTAATTTTAATTCCGCGTCGAAATCTAATTTCGTTTAATATATCGAATATATTATTATCGATTAATTCCAAATTAATCGTTCTCTCTCTTTAAATAGTATTTTATCCCTAAAATATCTGTGTAATTAATCATAGATTAATTTTATCTCTCTAATAATTATCCTAGATTAATTATATTCGAGTCATACGTCATTGGTGAATCTTCAGGAAGCGACCCATGAGATCCCCGGATATTTTAGCAGTAAATCCGGTCGTCGGACTATCCGAACACGTACGTACCTAGTACTACATTTTTACCGATTTACAAGATATGGTTGGCTTCTAGCAAAGCACCGTGCCTACCCAATTCTCCAGAAATATTCTTAAAGGAATATGTAATCTGTATCTGGCGTAGTATACGTAGTATTGCGTATTGCGATCCAATATCGGATGTCACGTGCTAGGCCTGGGGCTGGAATTGTGTTGCCCCGTACGAAGCACATATCGGATCTCTGGTAACTAGTCTCTATATCGGATAAACATGACCTAGTCATATTATCCCGATAGCTGCAGCATATAAGAGCACCAGTTTCGTATCCTACGTGACCATCATCTCCATATGACTTAAGTGATACTTCCATCTTGACATCACACCCAATACACTACAATTCTCAATATACCCAGAAGAGGCGTACACAGAACCTGTTAAAGCCCTGGACGACCAAAACCAAAGTATATTGATTGTCGCAAGTATTAGCGATGCAAGTCTCAGGTTAAGACCAAATACACCTACCCTGATTCGGATTTCCATAGACACATAGTCATACTACCAATGGAATTCTGAGGGGTCTATCCAGAGCGAAGCTATTTCCATACCATCGATAAACACAACCTTCTATCACACTTGCATAAGTATCCAATACTTAAATATATGAGAACTATGCCGTTATGCTCCCATAACACGCAAATGTGCAATATTAGTCTATTCCGCATTATCGATGTCCAATCTCGATAATACTATGACTAAGGATATTTTAATGATTAAACCTTAGTGGATTAATACTGTCTCATATCTTATTAATCTGGAACTAATCATATGGACTTTTATCATTTATATATCCCGGTAATCCAATTACAAATGATAAAAGGGCAATTTCTTTTGTCACATAGTTAATTTGTACAACAACAAAATGTTCTGTACAAATAGTGATGTTATGGGTCATAATTGTCCAACAATCTCCCACTTGGCCTATAGCCAATCACTCAAGTGTCCTACACTTGAACTATGTACGGTTCGCTCAAACTTCTGCTGAGAAACTGCTTTCGTCAGCGGATTTGCAAAGTTATCATCTGATGCGATTTATTCGATCATCACATCGCCACGATGTATGATCCGAACGAATCAGATGAATAGTTGAAGTATATACTTGGATCGTTGATGAGACCATTAATTCTTTAGTCTGTGTTGTAGCCTAGCTCAGCTGCTAACAGAACTACTCCTAATCCAATTAGGATTATATAGATCCAAAGTGCTTCTATTGCTGCCTCAGCTGCAGCAATATTCCGCTTTTGTTATTTATTCGGCAACAGTATCTTGCTTGGAAGATTTCCAGTTTATTGTTCCGTTATTCAAACTATATAGTACCATTATTACGACTTATAGTCGTTTTTGTCAGTTTGGAAACTTGCAGCAGTGAACCCAGTCACTCCAAGTTCTCATTCTCCATAGTATAAGACAGCATCTTTAGTTCGTCTAAGATACTTAAGGATGTTGTTAACATCAATACCAGTGACTATCACTTGGATTGGCCTGATTGTGACTCCATATGCTCAAAGCATATGAGACACCAGGTCGCGTACATATATTTCAATGTACGAGTACTCGGAGAGTGCCAAAAACTTTTAGATCTATCCCAGTAGATCCTTATTCCTAGAATAAAGGTTGTCTCTCCCAAGTAGTCTACGGATAATTTTCATGAAAGCCAAGTTTTCACTGATTGTATTATGGGAATGTCATTTCCAAGAAATGATACATCATCATTATATATAGGACAATCATTGTCAGTGCGCTCCCACTAACCTTCTTAAATCCACAGAATCATTTTCGTTTTGAATTAAATCATATACCATTATGATTAGATCAAAACGATAGTTCCAAGAACGCAATACTTGCTTCAATCCATGAATGGATCGAATTAACTTGCAAACCTTGTTTGCTTGTTTTGGTACGACAAAACCGTCAGGATATTGTAAACATCCTCCAAAAGTTTTCCCTTTAAGAAAAGTGATTTTGACATTCAGCTGCCATATTTCATAAATGAAACATGCAGCATTAGTAAGCATTATCCAAATGGATTTTAATCATGGCGACGAGTTAAAAGGTTTCGTCGTAATCGACATAATGTTGAAAACGATACATTTTCGCTACAAGCCTAGCTTAGTACGTTATATGTTGCCATCCATGTATGTCTTCCTTGAAGACTTATATAGTACCAATAGGCACAATGCCTTCTGGTACATCAACCAGTGTCCAAACTTGGTTGGTATACATGGAATCCATTTCTGACATCATGACGTTTGCCATAATAGGGAGTCGATACCTTGTATCACCTCCTCATACGTAGTCAGTTTATCTTCCTCAATAAGATTGACATCTTTACGAGGTTAGATCAGAAACCCATACCTCCCAGGTTGTTTTCTGACTCTTTCCGACTTGCGCAGTTCTTGTGTTCGAAGATTGTGGTACAGTTTCATCCCTGATGAACTGTATTTGTTTCGTTAAGGAATCGGTGCCTGGAATAGTATTACTCCGATTTTCATCGAGTTTTACTTTCCTCCCACTTACCACTGCATATTGGTATTCCTCTTAGGAAAACCGCATGGCGAGCAACAATTAAATTGTTCTATTGTGAGTGTATAATTAATATACTTATCCAATTTGGGTTCTAGTTTGGTATCATCCAAACATATGCCCAGCACTACCCAAATCTTCAGGAATGAGAAAACCATGTTTCTTTCCTGTTCATATCTAATATGAAGTCTGTCAATAGATTTTCATGGAACCTTATTCAAAATAAGTTTTGCACTGATTAATGCGTATCCCTAGAAGGAAAATGGTAGCTCAGAGCGACTCATGATTAACCTTATCATGTCCAACAAAATTTGATTTCTCCGTTTGGACACACCACTCAATTGAGGTGTTCTGGGAGGAGTCCACTGTGAAAGAATACTATACTCTTTCAGGTAATCGAGAAACTTATTGCTTAAGTATTTTCTATCACAGTCCAATCGTGATGTATTAATACTCTTGCCGATCTGTCTGTCTACTTCGTGTCGAAACTCTTTGAATTTATCAAAAGTTTTCGATTCGTGTTTCAAAAGAAACACATAACCATAACGCGATGCCACATCTGTAAAGGTTACGAAGTGTTCATATCCACCTCTAGCCTAGCTAGACATGGGCCCACTTATGTCACTATGAACGAGGGCTAACAGATTGATGGCACTTGTACTTTTACCAAGTAAAAGGTGTTTTAGGCACTTTGCCTATTAAACTAGATTCATAGACATCATTTGAATAGAATCAAATCCGTCCTAGTACCCACTCTTCGAAATTGTGGATATACGAGTCTTGTTAATGTGTCCCAGACAACAATGCCACAAATAAGTCTCATCTGATTTATTCAGTTTGAGCTATTTGTTTGTCATTTTATACGTTTGAGATTCATTTATATTCAAAATATAAATACTGTTATTCACATCTAATGTGCCTATCTCAATATCATCTTTATAAAATAAAACACTTTAATGTTATAGGATATAAAGGTATATACGCAACGGATTATACTCTGATATAGAGATAATGTTTCTAGTCAAACTAGGTATATTTTAACAGTTTCCTAATTTAAGTACACACCCAAAGGGTAGTTCCTAAACTTAGGTTTCTACGGTTAAAACAGTGACTCTCGTCCCGTTTCTAATTCGCAGATCAATCTCAACTGAAGTCAGTATCCTACTTATTAGCAGATCATGCATATCGGTACATATCTATGTACCACATCTAGTATCAAAAATCCAATTTTGAAACTAATAGAGAACATGTTCATGACAAACATACTTGAAGCCGGAGCCTTGCCCCTCTTCACTTCCTTCATGTCTGCCTTGTCTATACGGCAGTCACGCTTCCAGTGACCCCGTTTGCCACATTCTAGGCAGAAATCTTGGGATATGTCTTTTGTCTTCCTAGAAGACTGTGATGATTTTGCCTTTTGCCCCCCCTTTAGAAGCTCTGGCTCTGCCTCCTAGAGCATAGCCATCATCTCTCCAAGAGTTTACTCTTGGTTCATAATTAACCTGCCCCGGTATTTGGGTAGAGACTATAAGATCAAATCTTTGGTAGTCTCGGCCTCGTAGGTAATACCCAGCTAACCCAGCTGATCGATGTTAGCAATCATCTGCGACACCTAGTGCTCGACAGATGTATCCTCTGACATACACGAGCGAAAAGAGCTTCATTTGCAATTTGTACTTCTAAGATCTAGAATAGATCTATGAAGATCCTTTAATTTCAACATCATGATATAATGATATAATCATTAATTCTGACAACGAAATTAAAGTGTCATTGCAACAAGCATAAATGATTGAGCACTAAGTTATCATCACATGAATCTTCCAAATATCATGTTCTACTATTTGCTCAACTCTGGCTTAGGCCCAAGAGGTTTCTCTATCAAATAGAGTAACTTCTTAGTTCCCAGGACTATCCTGAGGTTCTATTCCCAATTTGAAAATTAAGACGTTTAATGACATTTTCTCCCAGGATTATGTTTTAAACGCTAATCTTTAATTATCTTGATTGTTATAGTCCAACTATCCAATCAACGATTTCAGGTACTATTGAATATATGATTACTATAGTCTAACTATATAATCAACTATAATTTAATTGGTTAAATTCAAATATATTGATTACTATAATCCAATTATATAATCAACTATATTTTGAATACAGTCCAACTGTTTAATTAAAACAATGATAAAATATTAGTCCAACTAATATATATTTAAGTGACGAAAAATGAAATGAGCGTGGTATTGACAAGTATCTAAACGAAATTGCAAATTTAATACTTGCCTCCCACTATTTTTCGGCGAGCCTCTAACCCTCTGTTGAGTACTCGGGAAACCTTGTTTCCTAGTGGGCTAGGATCCTGTTAAATAACACACAACTTTGACTTTGGCCAACAAGTTGTATGATATTTAACTAGGTAGATCTCTAAGATCAATTGGATCTCATCCAACTCCTAGAACCAGTAGTGGACATCCAATTTCGAAACATATATCTAATATATGCCTATATCCAATATATTGCCTAACCTTTTTCCTCTGAATCAATTAAGCCTTGGCTTTGGCACGACAACTTAATGATTCTATTAAGCGGGACCCATTGACCTTGGAAAGCTTCGTAATCGATGTCGATGGATAAGAAGTGATCTTGACTTTGGCCAACAAATCACAACTTGGACAAGAATACGATATGGAACAAAGCCTTCATGATTCAAACACATCCGCGATGGACAAAGGCCTTGACTTTGGCCAACAAACCAGTGCCAATCTTGGATCTTGAGAATGAATCATTCAATGGAAGGAAAAACACTTAATATTTGTTGAGGGTTTTTCGCGTAATTGGCAACCAATTAATTATCTTTGATTAGGTCTCATCATACACCCTTAAACATGCATTCTAAAAGCATAATAAGGGGCGATAAATAAATTAATAATGATATGCGGATGGATATTTAAAACAACTTGTTCCTAGAACAAATCTCTCTATTTTCCTCTCTCCTGCTAGCACAAATCTTACTTCTACCCAAATACATAACACTTCTAAATAAACCTCATTTACATTGAGGGGAATATGTGAGAAGAGAAATACAAAGAATCAAGAGGTAATAGGCTGGACACGCAGGTCCAATTTAATAAATTCTAAATTTATTACAACAATTTCCAAAATTGCCCTCACCCATCTAATATCCATCCGATATACATTATTCACACATCACATCCATGTATTCACACAAAGCATGTTATCAATCAATCTAATCCAATTAATTAATCTGAAATTAATGACCATCCAATGTTCAAACAACGATTTGATTTGCGCGTCGCGAGTCAAACTCATTTTAAGAATAAGTACTCAAAGTACGAATTCTTGAATTATATTAAACTACAATATTAAATCCAATTTAATTTGTATTCAATACTAATTCTTTATTTAATTCCAAATTAAATAATTACACTTCATTAATGAGCCTTTGGACTTAGATTCTAAATCTAATCTTTACGGGTCTCAAAGCCCAATTAACATCCAATGTCAATTTAATTAAAGTCCAATGGGTTTCAATTAATTTATAAGGCATTGACTTTGGCAACCAAAGCCCAAAAAAGAATCACCCTTTGCCAAAAATCAATTTAGGCCCATTAGGCCCAATAAAATTTTAAAGGCCCATTAACTTATATTTGGACTTTATGGAAATGGTTTTAGGCCCAATTGGATCCAACCAATTAACCTAACCAAACTTGGCCAACCAAGCCCATTAAGCCCAAATACAACTTTATAAGCCCAATTCCAAAGAAAGCCCATTTAATTTAATCACAATATTCCAACTATCACAATTAAATTAATTAAAGTGCATTAGCCATAATTAATTAGTCAAATTAACATTTCCAAAATACCAATTACACTAATTAATCATGTTTATCATCATCAACACATGTCCAACATTATTGAATCAAAAAATCAATTCATTTCCATGCTATATTGTTCACGGCAATATAGGGATTTTTAAATCTGATTTTGATTTCAATCCAATTAAATCCTAAATCAATTTATCCCATGTCTTCCAACTCATCCAATTATCAAAACAAAATTAAACCATGACATTAGGGCATACTACAACTTTCGACCAGCCTACTAGTTTGGGGAAAATTAATCCAATTAATTTTCATCAAATTGATCACATATAACTCCAAGTTATCATCATTCAAGCATATTCAAACAATCAATTTCATCAAATCATGCTCAAATCAATTTTACCCAAATTTTACCCTAAATCATTTCATGCTTAATCAAGGTTCTGATACCATTTTTGGGTTTTCTAGGTCAAACCAAGATCATATTAAGCTATGAAAAATGTGAATACATCAAAGTAAATTGCGGAAATACTTACTTTGATCGGCTTTGCGATGCGAAGAACACAAAAATCCTCCTTGAAGCTCTCGGCTAAGGTCTTTCTTTGTGATCCATGTGTGTTCGGTCAAGGTCATCCATGGTGGTCCTTCAAGCTCCAAGCTTTAAGTGTGATTCCATGCTCATGAATGAGTTTCCCTATCACCTTTGTAAGACTCCTTTAGTGTGCTAGCACCTTGGAAATTTTGCCACAAAATTTCCTTTGGTTTCTTCTTGTTCTCGGCCAAGCCAAGAAATTAGAGAGAAAATGGTGAAGGCCATTCGGCCATGTGAGAAAAGGGAGATAGAGAAATTGTGTTTTTGGTTTTTAAAACCTAATACAAAATCCTTCACAATTTTTGGTATTTGTTTTTCCAAAAAACAAAAGGCAAAAAGGAGGGAAAATGGCATTAAATGCCTCCATGTACCACCATCATGAATAATGACTGGTTGTCAATCACCAAAAGGTGACTTGACATCCATCACTAAAGTGACAGGTGATATGACGCGTGATGTGACTTATGGGCCCCACTCGATTCGAAATGCGAGTGGGCCCACAAACACTCTGGGCTCGGGTTCGCTAATTTCGAATTAACGAATTTTCCGTTGCGACATAATTAAATCAAATTTAATTAAATAATTATGCCTAGCAAAATTACTATTCACGTCGCTAGCGAATTAATTCCAAATTAACTCGTTTGCCCGAATTAAAATCTAATTTTAATTCCGCGTCGAAATCCAATTTCGTTTAATATATCGAATATATTATTTTATCGATTAATTCAAATTAATCGTTCTCTCTCTTTAAATAGTATTTTATCCCAGAAAAAATATCTCCGTAATTAATCCTAGATTAATTTTCTCTCTCTAATAATTAATCCTAGATTAATTATATTCGAGTCATACGTCATCGGTGAATCTTCGGGAAACGACCCATGAGATCCCCGGATATATTGGCAGTAAATCCGGTCGTCGGACTATCCGAACACGTACGTACCTAGTACTACGTTTTTACCAATTTACAAGATATGGTTGGCTTCTAGCAAAGCACCGTGCCTACCCAATTCTCCAGAAATATTCTTAAAGGAATATGTAATCTATATCAGGCGTAGTATACGTAGTATACGTAGTATTGCGTATTGCGATCCAGTATCGGATGTCACGTGCTAGGCTTGGGGCTGGAACTGTGTCTGCCCCGTACGAAGCACATATCGGATCTCTGGTAACTAGTCTCTATGATCGGATAAACATGACTTAGTCATATTATCCCGATAACTGCAGCATATAAGAGCACCAGTTCCGTATCCTACATGACCATCATCTCCATATGACTCAAGTGATACTTCCATCTTGACATCACACCCAATACACTACAATTCTCAATATACCCAGAAGAGGCGTACACAGAACATGTTAAAGCCCTGGACGACCAAAACCAAAGTATATTGATTGTCGCAAGTATTAGCGATGCAAGTCTCAGGTTAAGACCAAATACACCTACCCTGATTCGGACTTCCATAGACACATAGTCATACTACCAATGGAATTCTGATGGGTCTATCCAGAGCGAAGCTGTTTCCGTACCATCGGTAAACACAACCTCCTATCACACTTGCATAAGTATCCAATACTTAAATATATGAGAACTATGTCGTTATGCTCCCATAACCCGCACAAGTGCAATTCTAGTCTATTCCGCATTATCGATGTCCAATCTCGATAATACTATGACTATGGATATTTTAATGATTAAACCTTAGTGGATTAATACTGTCTCATATCTTATTAATCCGGAACTAATCATATGGACTTTTATCATTTATATATCTCGGTAATCCAATTACAAATGATAAAAGAGAAATCTCTTTTGTCACATAGTTAATTTGTACAACGACACAATGTTATGTACAAATAGTGATGCTATGGGTCATAATTGTCCAACACCCTTGGCTCCTTAGCCTGCGTGATGGCTCTGTTATTATCACAGTACAATGAGATCGAATCCACAATACTAGGCACAACGCCAAGTTCTGTGATAAAATTTCTAATCCAAACAGCTTCTTTAACAGCTTCCGAAGCCGCTATAAATTCTGCCTCAGTGGTGGAATCAGATGTTGAGCCTTGCTTTGAACAAGGCCAACTAATCGCACCACCGTTAAGGGTAAATATGTATCATAATTTAGATTTTCTATCATCTGGATCTCCCTGGAAGTCGGAGTCTGTATAACCCTTAACTTGTAGCTCATTTTCTCCATATATCAGAAACTTATCCTTGGTGCTTTTAAGATATTTTATGGTATGTTTCACGGATGTCCAATGATCATTACCTAGATTAGATTGATATCGGCTAGTCACACTGACGCCGAAACTGATGTCAGGTCTAGTACATAACATATCATATATTATGCTTCCAATACAATAAGCATATGGCAAGATAGACATCATAACTCTCTCTTCCTCAGTTTGAGGTGCCATTTTCTTCGAAAGATGAATGTGTTGGGGTTTTGGCGCGGGCGCAGTGGAGGCTTGCGGTTCGGGTGAAATCATAATTTTAAAACTTTTTAAATTACCGAATAAATTATTCAATATCCAATATGAATAATTCGTTCATATTTCACCTAAACATATTTATTCGATATCAAATAACGACATAAATAGTTAAGAAACATCGCGAAACGTTTACGAAAATGTTTTTCGGCAAAATGGCATAAAACACGTTTTTGTCCGAACCGACCAACCAACCAATACACATGAGGGCTGCCCAGGTCAGCTCCAATAGTTCTTGGGCAGTTCATGGGCTACCCAAACAGTGGCCAATTCACTGTTTGGACAGCCGACACCCGGTAAGCCTGAAACTCACCCGGTAACGCCATTTTTCGCCATTTTCGCATATTTCAACTCCGAAACAATTTTCGGCAATCGTTCCAATGCCCAAAACACATCCAATACATTTATACAACATAATTTTCATCACCAAAAATACAGAATTTCCAGATCTGATTTTTGTAACAAAAATATCATTTTTCATGCTATAAATCCAATTTTCTCAATATCAATCATATTAATACTAACACCAACCAAAGCCACCACCTATGAAGAACTCAAGAACAATTATAGGAGTTACAAGAGTGGTCATAACACTCTAGAATGGAAACAAGTCATCAAATGATAAAATTGAATCAATATTACACTAATATCATCCAATCAAACTTCACATATGCATCGAGCCTCCAAATCCATCCTCCAAATCAAAAAGCCCCAAAATATAAGAAAGGAAGAAATCCTAGAACATGTCTAGATACTCAAGAATAAGAAACAAACTTTCTAAGTTTAAGAGTTATGAAGATTACATCCAAATCTCCTAAAATCCTTAAACTTTTTTCTTGATTTTGTTCACTTTCTTCCTTGGTTCTTCAAGAAAAATTTTGGGTGCTTTCTTTGAGATGGGTTTCGGCCATGGCTTACATGAAATGAGAAAATAAAAATTTTCCACTTTAAATACAAGCCAAAACCGACTTAGGGGTTAAAAGAGGGGTATTTTAGTCATTTGGTCAATTAATCTAATTAACTAATGAAAATAAACTTTAAGTTAACAAATCCAATTTGTAAACTTTAAGCTTAATAAAATCATGCCACATATAACCAATAATAATAAATTTATTTTGCATAATATTTATGTAATATTTAAATAATTTAATTATCTAGATATTTAACATTTAAACATCTAAATAATTAATTAATGCAATCATTATTATATATGTATTTTTATTTACATTAAATAACAAATACATATATTAATGACATATGTCAAAGTCCCATTTGACAATTAATTAATATGTATCAAATCAAATCTTGTATCAAATATAAATACACATTAATTATCAATTGACTGAAATGCCCCTAATGCATGTATGTTCGTTTAACCGTTTAAACGACTTGAATTAAATCATTTAATTCGGTGAAGTACTATGAATAATCTATATTACTCATAACGCATTGCCCAAGTGCTCAACGAGTACACTTCATATTGTGGGACTCTCTAAGTTTAGGTTTATCCGTCATAGAATCTAATTTCGTGTCCATAATCCACTCACTCATGAATTATAATGACCACAGATAATCTCGCTAAACTATGCAAGTCGAGGTAATTGCATACGTATAATCCCCCTGTCACAGGCTATCCATATTATACCTGTGATATAGTTAAGAACGTCAAATTCTTATGGTATAATATAGTCGACTTTCAAATTTACGATCTCTAAATAACACTCGGAACTCGTTTCCGAAGTTATACCACAGCCATGGATTTACTAGATCGCAAACACGTGTAGGATACATATGCCTTGTACACAGGACTGACGGATTCTATCTTGATACGCACTGGATATCATGAGCATCAGTCCATACCCAACGAACAGGCGGAGATCTGATCTAAATAGATCGGTGACGTGACTGACATTAAAGTGTGGAGGATAACTCATATATCCATTGTGGTATCTCAAGCCAAATGACCACTATGCCCGTTCAACTCGAGAAAATTCCTATTGACGTTGGTGTACCATCTATTAGGAAATCTTCAGTGAGTTGTTCAATGTTTATCAAATAAACACCTACATGTCTATACGAGTCTCCCGAGACTCATTGTTCATTGGGATAAACCATCGGACCAAGTCACGATATACGACATGTACTGGTCTCAGCAGATTTTACTAACCGACCCATGTTAGTAAATATTGACCAAAAACTTTATTTAAGGATATACAACTTATAGTGACGCTTCCCAATATCAATTACAAACTACGTTGTAACTGCACACTACATTGTAAATCCTAAGGTCTTTGTCTAATATACACATATCACTAAATCAGATTTAGTTTCAATCTAATCATAATTAGATATCTAATCGTAATTAGATCGAATATGTATACAAAAGACAAGAGGTGCTACCAATAAATAAGTAATATTATGGAAAAAAGAATTGTTCGTATTCATGAATCGGACATAAATACGATCTGGATTGGCACTCTTAGCACCAACCCTAACAATATGTCGTATCGAAAAGGTATATTTTCTGCCTTGCAGTTGGTAAAATTGTACCTTTCTAACATCTTGTCTATGTACGTTGATTAAGACAACCCTATAAGCTTCATAACTCTATCTCGGTAGAGCCTTATACCTAGTATATAGGAAGCTTCACCCATATCTTTCATGAATAAGTTCTTGCAAATGTAGAATTTCACACTTTGCATCATCCTTAAAAATTTCCTATGATAAGGATGTCATCTACATACAAGACCAGGAAAACTATCATGCTCCCACTAACTTTCTTATAAACACATGGTTCTTCCTCGTTTTTGATGAATCCAGATAATTTAATTATCTCATCAAAATGACGATTCCAGCTTCGGGATGCCTGTTTAAGTCCATAAATAGACTTTTGGAGCTTACAAACCAAGTTTGAAGTCTCACTGGATACGAAACCCTCTGGTTGTTCCATATAGATATCCTCCTCAAAGAATCCATTTAGGAAAACAGTTTTCACATCCATATGCCATATCTCATAATCGTGATATGCAGCAATGACTGAAAGAATCCTAATGGATTTTAGCATGGCTACTGGTGAAAAAGTTTCCTCATAGTCAATCCCAGGACATTGAGTGTAACTTTTCGCTACCAGTCGGGCCTTAAAGGTTTCCACCTTTCCATTGGGCCCTCACTTCCTTTTGTAAACCCATTTACAACCAATAGGTTTAACTCATTCAGGAAGTTCAACTAAGTCCTAGACTTGATTGACATGCATTGAATCCATTTCAGATTTCACGGCTTCCTGTCATTTTCCCAAATCGATATCCAATATCGCTTTTTTATACGTAGTCGGATCTGTTTCCTCCAAGATGAGAACATCAAGGCTCACATCAAATGTTAAAAACTGTCTCTCAGGAAGCCTTGATATTCTATTCGACTTACGTAGAACCTGTGTTGTAAATCCTTCACCTAGTTGGATCTCTGGTTCCATCTCAGGTTCCTTAATGTTGGGATCAAACTCATCAAGTTTAATCTCTCTACAATTCACACTTCCTCTCAAAAATTGCTTTTCAAAAAAAGTTGCAAAGCAAACAACAAATACATTTCGTTGCTCGAAATCGTAGAATTGATATCCCATGGAATTATTAGGATATCCAACGAACCTATATTTATACCCTCTGGGTGCTAGTTTATCCCGTTGCGCAATTCTAACGTATGCAGGACAACCCCAAATCTTTAAATGTCTAAGACTTGGATTTCTACCAAACCATATCTGATAGGGGGTCGTAGAAACAACTTTTGATGGAACCCTATTAAGTATGTAGGTAACAGTTTGTAAAGCGTAACCCCAAAGGTAATAAGGAAGATTTGTATAGCTCATCATCATTCGCACCATATTCAATAAGCTACGATTTCTACGCTCAGACACTCCATTGTGTTGAGGTGTTCCTGGTGGGCTATATTGGGTGAGAATTCCATTCTCCCTTAAATAATTTCTGAATTCTTCACTCATGTATTCATCGCCCCAATCTGATCTAAGGTATTTGATGAATTTACTGGTTTGTTTTTCTAATTCGTTTCAGAATATTTTGAACTTGTCAAATGTGTCCGACTTATGTTTCATCAGATATACATATTCATATCTAGATTTGTCATCTGTGAAAGTCACAAAGTATGTGGAACTATCATGAGTAGCGTGATTTAATGGACCACACACATCGTTGTGTATTAGCTCCAATAAATCTCCAACACGGTGTCCAACACCTTGAAATGGGGCATTTGTCATCTTTTCTTGGATACATGACTCACAAATCGGATAAGGATCTAAGGTAATATTTTCAATCAAACCATCATTTACCAATTTGGATAGACGTCTAACACCTATGTGGCCCAATCTCATATGCCATAATTCAGTATTATTTAATTCAGACTTCCTACTTATATTTTTCTTTATATTAAAGACATATCTACATGTTTCCAAAACATAGTGACCGTTTGATAAAGAACATTCACATTTCAATAAATTTTCTTTATCATACAAATATAAAGTTTCATCCTTAATGTTTAATTTATATCTCTCTTTATCTAATATTGGCAGTGATATTATTTGTCTGATAATTTAGGGAACATAATAACAGTCATGTAAATCTAATTTACATCCATTTGGGAGATCTAGAACAACAATTCACATGGCCTTGACATCCAATGTCTCGACATTGCCAACTATAACCTGGATCTCCCCTTTATTTAGCCTTCTTTTAACCCTAATTTCCTGTAGGGAATTGTAAATATGAGTATGACTGCCAGTGTCTAACACACATCCACTATTTGCATATAAGGCTAATAGGATGTCAATAATTGGAAAAATACAAAGCGTACCTGAGGGTCATGTTTTTCCTTTTAGTTCTGGACAGTTCTTCTTCCAGTGTCCAGACTTCTTGCATTGTAGACATTGATCACGAGCTACTTTCGATTTTGCGCCTTTGCGCTTCTTGAAGTTCTTCTATGATATCTTCTTCTTCCCTATTTTGATTTTCTTTAACTTCCTAAAAGTCTTTGAAGAGCCAGCTCCACCATGGAGATATAGTGTGGGGTTGCATTTCTTCAAATCTTGCTCCGCTGTACGTAGCATGTTATGAAGTTCTTCGTAAGTGGCTTGCATCGAATGCATATGGAAATTTAATACAAAACCAGCATAAGAACCAGACAAATAAGACATAATCAAATTACGGCCCAACCGTTCATCAAACACAATGCTCTGTCGTTCCAGATATCGAATCTGGTCGATCATGTTCAAAACATGAGTGCTGACATCTCCTCCTTCCTTGAGTTCAGCAAGGAACAATTCCTTAGACCTTCGATAAAGTTCCATTTCTTGATTTGCCTCGAACAACTCCTTGAGTATTCTCATGATGCTCCAAGCATCTGGTACTTCAATTTACTATCTCAGCAAATCTGGAACCATCAATCCCAAGATTGTAGGATTTCACCTTTAGGTTATCATCATTCCATCTATCAAAAGTTTCTCGCTCTTCTTGAGTGGAGTCAGGATCGATATCAACAGGTAGTGGATTGATCGTGACATAAGTCAACTTTTCATACTCCAAGACAAGGCGTACCACGTATGTTCATTTCCTATTCGAAATAGTTTTCGGCTCCTTTTAGCTCATAGGAATCCAAAAGTTTCATCAATGGATTAGCGACAGCCATCTACAATACAACATTTTTAGTAATAGCAGAACATTTTTCATTTCAAAAGTGATAACACTAATTGATTATGGAATTTTAAATCTATTAGGGCCCTTTCACTACTTTACGTAATTCCGTAATCTCCCTTAACGGAAAAATAGAAATTTGACTATCAAAATTTCATAGCGGGAAGTGGATCCCATGACATTTACTCCAGCCTCAAACTATTGACGATATTGGACTTTGTAGACTCATTAGGTAGACCTCCAAGGTCAATCAATTCATGTGACTCCTAGTTTGGTCCTGAACCCTTTCTTATCCTCACACTAATGACGATATTGGATTAAGACGTATTCTAGGTGTATACTTGTCAATGTGCACTAATGAGCTTCGTATGTACACCCTCACACTAATGACGATATTGGGTGACTGCGTTAACTCATCACGCTATCTAATGTTTTACCGGAGTGACCTAAGTTCCGAGCACTTTTACCCTCAGACTAATAACGATATTGGATATAAGTAGTAAGAACCCACTCATCTCTGTATTGATAAGATGGACAATCTAATAATGCTCCAATATTATTAATACTATTACTTAATTAAAGTAATCACCTAATCACATGAGATTTATGACAATCAAGTCATTAACTTAATTAGGTCAAATTTTTAATTTAAAACATACAATACATATCCAATATGTCTTATGCATAATTAAATTAAAATTACCATGGCATGGATTAAAAATATGTGTTGTGTGGTTAAGTCTTCGCTACTGATACCATTATGTTGGGGCAGTTGTGGAACCCCTATGGTCAGATCGGTGCTCTACTTAGTGGAAATGGGTCTAACCCATGGATCAAGTATAAGTGTAATTTTAAATAATTTAATGAAATACTATATTCCATTACGAGTGTATAGGAAAAAATCGGGACTGAATCGGAGTCCAGAATCTTTCGAACGAGCGAAAATAAAAATAGCGCGCGTCAAACACGTGACGCGCGTGCAATACACGAGCTATCTGTCACAATTTGTTTTTTTGTTTTCATTGTTTTTCATTTCCTTCAGCTCACATTCCAGTGAGCTGAAGGAATTAGGGTCAAATTCTTTCCGGTCTTCCCTAAACACTTCAAAAACACCAAAACTAATTTTTAATTTCAAAACCAACATCAACACATGTTATAGAATAAAAATCAAGTTTTTCAAAATATCAAATATTTTTACAAAAACATAAATTTATTCTAAATACGCATTTGCGTAAATTTTGAATCCAATACACAAACCATTTTAGAATCCCAATTAGAAATGTCTCATGAACAATTCTAGTTCACTTAAAGGTGGTCAAGTGAACATAGAATGGTAGTCATAGCTCTAAGCTTAATCTAGAGTTCCAAACTCTTATTAATTATTCCATGTCCAACATGAATATCTTTGACCTAAATTATAAGCATGTTAGTGTTTATACTTCTAAAGTATCTTAACATAATTGATTAGCTTTATTTCAACATTAAGCTAAGTGATCATGCATCTAATACACAAATAAACATAACTTAGGATAAGATCAAACATTACCTAGTAAGCTTGATGCAAGATCCAATCTACTTCTCCTTTGTTGAAATTATTGGAGAACCTCCAATGTGTGCAAGCTTGACTCCAAGATTCAATCTTGTTTCCAGTGCTACCAAGCTTCACTTCAAGATCCAATCTTAATTTCTCGTAGATGAAATGTTGTAGAGACCTCACAAGCTTCTCTAAGCACTTCTCTAACTTAGGCTAATTTCTCTAGGAATTGCTTATACTTTTACTTGTACTTATGATTAAAACTTTCCTAAAGCTTGCTATTTATCGCAAAATTTAGGCAATTTTTAATTAATAAAAGTTGTAATCAACTTTTAAGTAGGTTTAATCTAATTTTTCCAAATATGTATAATTAGGTGTGACTAATCGCCATTGTCTCCCACTTTAATTTAATCCAATTAAATCAAGCCAAGGATTAGGAAATTGATTAGTTAAATGTTTGTCATCTTGATTTAATCCAATTAAATCAAGCCAAAACCACATATTATTACATACTTACAATTACCATAATATCCTCAAATGGTAGAGATAATTATGATTTTACAATTAAGCCCTTGTGTAATTATTGAATTAATCCAATTAGGTCAAAGTAAATAATCAATGTTATCCAATAACACTTGATTATCTTAGTTGATAATTATAATATCGAATATTATATTTTATCAAAATTAATCGGCTACCCAAGTGCTCAACGAGTACACTTCATATTGGGACTCTCTAAGTTCAGACACGTTCGTCATATAAGCTTAGCTAAGATGTACGCAATTCGACCACCTCCGAATTCGTGTAGAACACGAACGACCTTTTTGAACTATACAAGTCGAGGTCATCACATATGTTTAACAATCCCTCCATCGTAGGCTATCCGAGTTGTTCTTAGGAAATATAGAATATACCGTCAAGTTTTCGAGACACACATCTCATGTTGCCATGTCCACGATTCATCATAACTAATGTTATCCATCCTAGGTGATCGAATTTGGCCAAAGATTTAAGAATCGTGACTTTACTAACATGGATACCTAAACCCCTTATGGTACATATACGGGCCGAAAGATCCTATCTTGCTTCGCACTTGATTACTGAGTGCTTCGATCCACACCAACGAACATCTAGAGGCCAGACCATGAAAGGTTTTTGACATACATGGCATCAAAGTGTGGAGGATCTCACACAAAATCAATGTTATCCTATAGTCAAAGGATTACATATGCTACTCGACTCGAGGAGATTTCTATTGACAGTGGTGTGTACTTCCAACTATTAGGAATCACATATGAGTCATTCAGTATTCGCTCCAACGAATATCCACATGTCTATACGAGTTTCCAAAACTCATGGTACATCGCGTTAAACCATTGGAACTCCAATTCTAATATACCACATGTGCTAGTCTTCTAAGTTATAGGAATTCGACCGTATTCCAAAACCAACGACTATGAATATTTACTTTAAGAATAGTTTACACCTAGTGTCAAAACTATTCTAAGGTCGATATCATTCTTAGCATATCTATACATCAATCTAATATGCATAATGACAATACCATCAAAAGGTATGAAATGAAAAATATAGTTATTTTATTGAGTGGCCTAATAACTCTAGAATGGAAACCAAGTCATCTAATGACTAGGGGTGGGCAAAAAAACCGACCGAACCGAACCAAACCGCAAACCGGATCGAATTTATGATTTTTTTCTAACGGTTCGGTCTGCGGTTCGGATTGGCCCACCCCAAACGGTTTACAGTTTGGTTCAGATGCTAAACCGAACTGCACCTGTTAAACCGAACCGAACCGAACCGTTATAATTAAAAAATTATATATTTTTATAAAAAGATTTGCATTTTTCTTTTAATTTTACTTTATGTTTTCTTTTTATTAGTATGTTAATACTTTTATTCTTAATTTTTTTGTTAATATATTTTTTGTTAATACTTTTATTCTTAAATTATTTGTTAATAATTTTATTCTTAAATTTATTTGTTAAATATTTTATTCTTAAATTTATTTGTTAATATATTTTATTTCTTGAAAGTAAGTGTAGGCATTGCATTTTTACACATTAGCCCAATGATGAGTCTCGTATGAAGGCAACTACATCTTTAGCCATGAAAGTTGCGGGAAACGGACGTTGGAAGGGTAAAGTTGGAAAATGGAATTTTTGTTGGATTTAACCTCGTTGTTTGGCTCCGGTTGTTTGTTGGACTTCCATTTCAAAGCTTACCTTAGGCCCAAAAATCCTATAGACCACTTATGAAACCCAAACCAAAGCCCACGCCCATATAGCCTTATTCACGCCCATGGCTTCCTAGATTAGGGATATGCACATTTATCACATGCTAAAATCAAGTCAAATCCCTTCCTAATTAAAATAAATCTCATAGATCCCTTTCCTAATCAAAAGCAATCACCATCCTAGATAAGGAGATTCATTCCTTGTGAGATACAAATTAGGAGATGTCACCATCAATGAGAAACCCTTCTCATATTCAAATAAGGAAAGCCATCACCCTTTTGCCTATAAAAAGAACCCTTCACCACCCTTTTCAACTCCAGAGCACATTCACACAAGAGACACACATCTAAACCTTCTCTTGCACGCCCTCCCAAACCCTCTCCCATTACCGCAATCTCTAAAGCCCTAAGCCATCCATTGCCATGAGCCACCCTCCATTCCCCATTCACGCCCTAGCCACTGCACACAGCCCCTCTGTACGCATCCAGCCCCTTCACAGCTCTCAAACCACGCCAAAACATCCTTTTCACAGCCCCAAACACTGCCCTAAAGTCGCACAAACACCCCCCACACACAGCCCATCAATTCACGCCTGAAACAGTCCCAAAAACACTCACTGCACTGCAAACTTTCTGCCACAAACCAGCCCACTAACCTGATCGGTTTTGGACAGAATTTTAATCCCGAAACAGCCCCAAAAACACATAAAAACTGCACCAAAAAACTGCACAAAGTTCCCCCTAAAAGCCCTTAAAACCGCAAGCCAATTAGCCTCCAAAATCACCCAAAACAGTCCACAAAACGACCAAAACATTGACCTAAAACGTAGTAGCAAAACAGCAGTGAAACAGAGTAAAAACAGCAGCCCAAACAGCAAAACAGCGAGGAAAGACGTTGAGTTGGTGAACTAAAAGAGTAGCGGATCATTCACCCTTCCAACGGACGTGTAACGCCCTTTTCTGAGACGACAAAAGAGGTTAGACCTGAGGGCACCTTTTCACTCATATCTTTCGTTTTAATTTATTTATTTTAAGAATATTATTGCATGAGAGTCGTTTGGAGCATGATGTGATTGTTGATAAGCGGGATATGTGTTCCCTTTTGTGGTATATCGGATGGAAACCCGGACGTAAATTCCGTAGCCGATTCCGAATGGACGGTATTGCGGTCTGCACTCGGATACAACGCCACGTACCATTTAAGATACATATATCTTGTCTCATCCAAAATTTGTATTTGAGCATGTTATAGTTCGTAGGTTGTTTATTTATTATTTTAAGCATGATTTAATTTAGTTTATTATTTAATGTTCGAAGCATGATTATGTTATTTAGGCATGTTGTTTCTTTATTCTTTATGCATGATGTTTTGTTTAGTTTATGTTTATGTTTAATTAGTTATTCATTTATTTCGGTTTAATGGTTCAATATGCTTGTTGTGTTACATTGCGTGGAGTTATTTGGATGAAAGCATGTTAGATCTAAGTACCCTTGAGCATGATTATTGAGTAGACTTGGTTAGTTCATTGCACAAATTATATCATCACAAGTGACATAAATAAGGGACCATTCCGAACCCAACGGTTTGAGGTCTTCCCTTGCGAGGGGTGATGTGGCCTTAAATCTTTGTCCCGGTTCACACCGGGTGGCGACTCCATGTTATTTCGTAATTCCCTACTAGGCCGAGAGCCTAGAACAGCGTCGCCCAGGTTCTGTTGTCTACAGTCTGGCGACTCCACTGGGGATTAGAGAATCGGCCTCGAAATCATGTTTTGTGATGTGTATAATTTGTGCATTAGTTGACCATTTATATAGTGGGTTGAGGGGGTGTAGGACACTGAACTTGACGACGCTATTCTAGGCTCACGGCCTAGTTGGGAGTACGAAATATGTGTATCTTAAATGGTACATGGCGTTGTATCCCGAGTACAGACCGTAATACCGTCCATTCGGAATCGGCTACGGAATTTACGTCCGGGTTTCCATCCGATATACCACAAAAGGGAACACGCATCCCGCTCATCCAACAATCACATTATGCCTCAAACGACTCTCATGCAATAATATTTTAAAATAAATAAAATAAAACGAAATAAGATAAGTAAAAAGGTGCCCTCAGGTCTAACATCTTTTGTTGTCTCTCGAAAGCGCGTTACACGGCCGTCGGAATGGAGAATGCTCCGCAACTTTTCTGATTTACTAGCTCAACGTCTTTCCTCGCTGTTTTGATGTTCGGCCCACTGTTTTTCCTCAGTTTCACTGTTGTTTTCGGTCAATTTTCTGGTCACTGTTTTGGTTATTTTTTAGGGGACTGTTTGGGCATTTTTAAGGGCTAAAGGGCTGCTATTTTTGGTGAGTTTTCAGGGGGTTTTGTGCAGTTTTTTAGTGATTTTAGGGTTGTTTTATGGGTTAAAATTGCAGGAAAACTGATCAGGTCAAGGGCTGTTTGTGCGGCAGTTTTAGTGTGTGTAGGGCTGTGTATGCGTGAGTTTGGTTAGTGTACTGGGCTGTGTATGCGTGAGTGAATGGCAGTGTGTGCATGAGTGAATGGGACGTGAGCGTGGGAGTTGTGGCGTGCAGGTCTGGGCAGCAACGTGCAAAGGCAGTTTGTGGCGAGAGTTGGCTGAGGTTTTGGGTGAAACATGGTTACGGTTTGAGGGCCATGTGAGTGCTGTTGGTTTGGCTGCTTGAAGGCGTGTGGAGGGCTGATGATTAGGCTTGTATGGCTGCGCAGAGATGATGGGCAGTGGGGACGTGTTTTTATAGTGGCGTGATGGTTGAGTGTTTGTTGTGCATTGGTCAGACGTGAGTGGGTCTTGGCCGTTTCTTGTCTTTGGCTTATTTGGTTTGTGTTTGTTGTTGGCGTGGATGTGTGGCAGTGATTAGTGGGCTGTAGGGCTTACGCTTGAGCGTTGTGTGTGCGTGTGTGAGCTGGCTGAGTGTGTGCGTGGAGTGCTGGCTGGTGACGTGATCTGGAGGGTTTATGGGTGGCTGCTTGACTTGTGATTGGCGATGGCTTCAATGTGGTCAAGGTGTCTGTAAGTGAAGGCTATATGGACTGGCTTGAGGACGGTTTTAGGCGTGCAGATGAGATGGTTTGTGTGGAAGGGATTTGCGACAATGGAGGGGTTTTGATGGTGAGGGATGCGGCAAATGAGGGAATTCTTAGAGGCTTTGGGCGTGAGTGTGCTGGTTATTTTCTTTGTATTTTCGTGAGGATCAGCCAGGGTTTGAATTGTGTGGAGAAGGGTTATTTTTATAGGCCAAGGGAGGAGGTTTACCTTGTTGGGAGAAGGAATAAGATTTGTGTTTTAAAAGGGATATCTTTTAATTTAGTATGTGATAAGGAAATCTTTTAATTTGGGGAAGTGATTTATGTATTTTAGGAAAGGGATTTAATTTAATTAGGAAGGTGATTTAATTTGTGTCATGTGTTTAATTTAATTTTAAGTTGTTTTAATTTAATTTGTGACATGTATTTTAAATGTTTTAATTATTAATTTGTGAGATGTGTTTTAAATATTTTAATTATTTTTGGATGTGATTTAATGGGTTTGGTGTGTTTTAAAACAGAGGTCCAACAAGCGAACCCGAAGCGAAACAAGCGAGTTAAATCTGACAAAATGCTAATTTCCAACTTTACCCTTCCAACGTCCGTTTCCCGCGACTTTCACAACTAAAGAGGTAGTGTCTCCATACGAGACTCATCATCGGGCTAATATGCAAAAATGCAATGACTACAGTCGCCCCCACTTTGATGGGACTTGTGCAGTGAGTGACAATGACAATCCTATCAAAGTACGTGCAATGCATTTTTACTTACCTGACTCGCCAGCTGCCACATGGTCCGCCTGTTGTGTTGAGTTGATATGATGATGAGGTGCTTCGACCCATGGTCCTTTCCCGAACCGTTGTTGTGATGTGGTCCATTCCTGAACCGTTGATGTGATGAGGTCCATTCCTGAACCGTCACCGTGATGTGATCCATTCCCGAACCATGGATGTGATGTGGTCCATTCCCGAACCGTGGATGTGATGAGGTCCATTCCCAAACCGTCACCGTGATGTGGTCCATTCCCGAACCGTGCTCCATTCCCGGAGTGTTACTGTGATGTGGTCCATTCCCGAACCGTTGATGTGATATGGTCCATTCCCGAACCGTGCTCCATTCCCGGAGTGCCATTCCCGGCATGCCATTCTCGGCGTGTCCATTCCCGGACTTGTCCATTCCCGGAGTGCCATTCCCGGCATGCCATTCTCGGCGTGTCCATTCCCAGACTATTCTTGTGAGGTGGTCCATTCCCGAACCGTATCTCCATTCTCGGCGCGTCCATTCCCAGACTATATCTCCATTCTCGGAGTGCCATTCCCGACAGAACTGATCTGATGTGATGTGGTGAGGTGTCGCGACCTCGAGGTTAATCCCTGCAAGATGCTGTGATCTATAGGAATCACTACCGAACTAAACTGATATGATGGTGAGGAGCTTCGACCCCAGGGCTTTGTTCCCGAACCATCTGTGGGCTTTGTTCCCGAGTTGTGTAGAGAGTGGGCTTTGTTCCCGTTGTGTTGAATGTGATGGCGAGGTGCCTCGACCTCTGGGCTTTATTCCCGAACCATATGTGGGCTTTGTTCCATGGGCTTTGTTCCCGAACTGAATGTGATGGCGAGGTGCCTCGACCTCTGGGCTTTGTTCCCGAACCACCTGTGGGCTTTGTTCCCGAACTGATTTGATGATGTGCCATTCCTGGCGTGCTAAACCCCGTACCTAGGGCGTCACAGTGGTGCCATTCTCGGCGTGCTAACCCCGTACCTAGGGTGTCGCAGTTGTGCCATTCTTGGCGTGCTAACCCCGTACCTAGGGCGTCGCGGTTGTCTGAATGCTAACCCCGTACCTAGGGTGTCGCGGTGACGTCTCCGTACCTAGAGAGCCATAAATGTCTGAGTGCTAACCCTGTACCTAGGGTGTCGCAGTAGTCTGAATAGTCCACATGCCGTACCTAGCGTGCTAACCCTGTACCTAGGGTCTCGCAGTGGTCTGAATGCCGTACCTGGCTGATCTGATATCTCCATACCCGGAGTGCCGTTCCTGGAAAACTGACCTGATGTCTCCATACCCGGAGTGCCGTACCTGGCTGATCTGATATCTCCATACCCGGAGTGCCGTACTTGGCAAACTGATCTGATGTCTCCATACCCGGAGTGTCGTACCTGGCAAATTGATCTGATGTCTCCATACCCGGAATGTCGTACCTGGAAAATCTGATATTGAGCCAATGTGGGCCTCGCCCCCAGAATGCCATACCCGGCAATGCTGATATTGATGCTAATGTGGGCCTCGCCCTCAGAATGTCATACCCGGCAGAAACTGATCTTATGTAATGTGGGACTCACCCCTAGAATGCCATATCCGGCAAACTGATACTGAACCAATATGGGCCTCGCCCCTAGAATGCCATACCCGGCAATGCTGATATTGATGCTAATGTGGGCCTCGCCCCCAGAATGCCATACCCGGCAGAAACTGATCTGATGTAATGTGGGCCTCGCCCCCAAAATGCCATACCCGGCAATGCTGATACTGATGCTGATGTGGGCCTCGCCCCCAGACTGATGCTGATGTGGGCCTCGGCCCTGGGATTCATCCCCTGGATTCATTCCAAATTCAGACGACGTGGGCCTCGGCCCTAGGATTCATCCCCTGGATTCATTCCAAATTCAGACGACGTGGGCTTCGGCCCTAGGATTCATTCCCTGGATTCATTCCAAATTCTGACGACGTGAGCCTCGGCCCTGGGATTCATTCACTGGATTCACTCCAAATTCTGACGACGTGGGCCTCGGCCCTGGGATTCATTCCCTTGGGATTCATTCCTGAAACTCTGACGATGTGGGCCTCGACCCTGGGATTCATTCCCGATGCTGCTGATAATGTGGGCCTCGAACCTGAGTTGATACTGATGTGGGCCTCGCCCCAAACTGATACTGATGTGGGCCACGCCCCCAGACTGAAACTGATGTGGGCCTTGCCCCAAAACTGATACTGACGTGGGCCTCGCCCCAAACTGATGTGGGCCTCGCCCCAAGCTGATACTGATATGGGCCTCAACCCCGGGACTTATCCCCAAACGAATACTGATATGGGCCTCGACCCCAAACTGAAACTGATGTGGGCCTCGCCCCCATACAGACACTGATGTGGGCCTCGCCCCCAGACTGATACTGACGTGGGCCTCGCCCCAAAACTGATACTGATATGGGCCTCAACCCTGGGACTCATCCCCAAAACTACTATTCATATGTTGCTGATTCTGGTTGGCTTTTCTTTGCCGCTTTCTCTTTTTCTTCTTTGAAACCTGTGAATACAAAACAAAACAAACACAAAAAAGAATGCAAAATATGTTACATGTATGCATGCATGCATGAATGAATTTCCTATTCTGTTGGGTTAGGTCTTCCGCCAGTGCTCCAGGTGATTGCTCAGTCTTCTCTCTGGTCTCATGGCTCAATTTCTTGTTATTCTTCTTATTCACGGGGTGGTAGACTGGTCGCTCCCAGTCTTAGTTTAGCTTTCTGCTCTCCGCTGTTTGTACTTGGTCAAGATGAACCACATGGTGGGGCCTTCCATATCATTATGCTATATCACATGCTATGAAATAGTCCCAATAGCTACACATATCATCGTCCTCAAAGAATGCCCAGTATTGAAACTAGAGAACCTTCAAAACATTCAATGCAACTCAAATCCAAGTCTTTGAATAACTGATCTAAGCCAGACTCAAAGTGTGTGTGTGCAAAGGTTCATTCTCAGATTCCTCCCCAAGTAAGCCAACTCAATGATTTCGTCAAAAAAATGGGATCGATGGGTCAAACCAACCTAGATGTCTCAATTATGCATGCAGTTGCTTTTTGTGCTCAATGTGGTATGGTTTTCTTTCTCTTTTGTCTCTTTCTTTTTTTCTTTTCATTTTGAACTTCTTTTTTTCTTTTCTTTTCTTTTTCTTTTTTTTTTCCTTTTTTTTTTCAACACACCTACCCTTTAAGGTAGCATTTCTCCTCATGGTGGTCCTAATACTCGCCCATGGGTAGCTTCACGCTTATCGGTTATAGGTGGTTCAATTTTTTTCCTTAGAGACTTTTCTTTTATTTTCAACCATACCACACATCATAACATAAGCAAATCAAGATAGACATCTAAGCAAACGGTCATTCACCGACCTACAATTTCTTCAACTAGTCACCTTGCCAACTACTCAGGTTTTCACCGCTAAGAACCTATAGTGAAGTGCTTACGAGTCTAACATAGATCAATCACTCAAAGTATCAGATAAAAGCACATCAAGATTTTATCGTTTCTAAGGTTTCACCTTAAAGCAATCAATTTCATCATCGGACTTATGTCTAACTATCGAGGACTCAAAAACAATCTTTTTCTTTTCTTTTTTTTTTCGTTTTTTTCTCTTTTTTTTTGAAGGCCCCCCCAATGGTCTTTCTATCCTTGCCATAAGGTTTTCTGTTTCTCAACTTCCTCTTCCTCGATATCAATGTTTGCTAAACTCTTCTTGACAAGCCTCTCTTTTTCCTAACCCAACGGATATCTATTATGGCTTTTAAGACACGAGGGTTAACATGATGCATGTATGCATGAGATGCATGAGATACGCGTGATGTATGAGATATAATATGCCTGTGGTTATCAAAAGTATAGAGGGGTGGCTCCTATAGGTCCTACAACTATGATTCATATGTGGGTTTTCGGGAGTGCGGACAAAGGCTCTCGCTGACGAAGGATTGCCCACAACTATGACTCCTTACTCAAGGGTTCGAGCGACCAAGTGAGTGCACCGTTTTTATACCCTGAGGTACGTGCCAACGAGTGATAGTACTTGACTGACTGTCAAATGGATTTCCCGTTGTAGATTCCCCAGAGGGAGGGTGGAGCGAGGCTCTCTTAAGTACCCAAGCCCCTTAGGCTCTTATCGCTTGGTGTCAGGAATAAACAACGAGTCCTCCATATTAGTCCATCACAACGAGCTACAGATAATGATTATCTAGGTGCTTTCACAGCTTTTCCCCGAAGGGTAGTGAATGAAGGAAAACACCAAGTCATCACCTAGCTTTAACAGTGTCTTTGGTTAAAACCCCCTCAACCCACTATAGAAATGGTCAACTAAAGCGCAAATCATACACATCACAAGACATGATTTCGAGGCCAATTCTCTAAATCCCCAGTAGAGTCGCCAGATTGTAGGACACAGAACTTGACAACGTTGTTCTAGGCTCACGGCCTAGTTGGGAGTACGAAATAACATGGAGTCGCCACCCGGTGTGAACCGGGACAAAGATTTAAGGCTGCACTCACCCCTCGCAAGGGAATACCTCAAACCATTGGGTTCGGAATGGTCCCTTACTTATGTCACTTGTGATGATATGATTTGTGCGATAAACTAACCAAATCTATTCAACAATCATGCTCAGAGGTATTTAGTTCTAACATGCATTCGCTAAATAAAATATATTCTAAGTTTGCATGTTTTAAAGTAAGTCTTTGAATGGCAAACACGATATCACACAATGAGCATATTGAACCATTATATAAACGAATCACTATTCAAACATAAACCTAAACTAATCAAAATAACATGCTTAAAAATAACATAATCATGCTTAGAAATTAAATAGCAAAACTAAATTAAATCATGCTTAAAATAATAAATGAACGACCTATAAACTACAACATGCTCAAATACAAATTTGGATGAGACGAGATATGTGTATCTTAAGTGGTACGTGGCGTTGTATCCCGAGTGCATACCGTAATACCGTCCATTCGGAATCGGCTACGGAATTTACGTCCGGGTTTCCATCCGATATACCACAAAAGGGAACACGCATCCCGCTCATCCAACAATCACATCATGCCTCAAACGACTCTCATGCAATAATATTTTAAAATAAATAAAATAAAACGAAAGAAGATAAGTAAAAAGGTGCCTCAGGTCTAACCTCTTTTGTTGTCTCTCGAAAGCGCGTTACACGACCGTCGGAAGGGAGAATGCTCCGCAACTTTTCTGATTTACTAGCTCAACGTCTTTCCTCGCTGTTTTGATGTTCGGGCAACTGTTTTTCCTCAGTTTCACTGTTGTTTTCGGTCAATTTTCTGGTCACTGTTTTGGTTATTTTTTATGAAACTGTTTGGGCGTTTTTAAGGGCTAAAGGGCTGTTGTTTTTGGTGAGTTTTCAGGGGGGTTTTGTGCAGTTTTTTACTGATTTTAGAGCTGTTTTATGGGTTAAAATCGCAGCAAAACTGATCAGGTCAAGGGATGTTTGTGCGGCAGTTTTAGTGTGTGTAGGGCTGTGTGTGCGTGAGTTTGGTTAGTGTACTGGGCTGTGTATGCGTGAGAGAATGGCAGTGTGTGCGTGAGTGAATGGGACGTGAGCGTGGGTGTTGTGGCATGCAGGTCTGGGCAGCAACGTGCAGAGGCAATTTGTGGTGAGAGTTGGCTGAGGTTTTGGGTGAAACATGGTTACGGTTTGAGGGCCATGTGAGTGCTGTTGGTTTGGCTGCTTGAAGGCGTGTGGAGGGCTGATGATTAGGCGTGTATGGCTGCGCTGAGATGAGGGGCAGTGGGGACGTGTTTTTATAGTGGCGTGATGGTTGAGTGTTGTTGTGCATTGGTCAGGCGTGAGTGGGTCTTGGCCGTTTCTTGTCTTTTGCTTATTTGGTTTGTGTTTGTTGTTGGCGTGGATGTGTGGCAGTGATTAGTGGGCTGTAGGGCTTACGCTTGAGCATTGTGTGTGCGTGTGTGAGCTGGCTGAGTGTGTGCGTGGAGTGCTGGCTGGTGATGTGATCTGGAGGGTTTGTGGGTGGCTGCTTGACTTGTGATTGGCGATGGCTTCAATGTGGTCAAGGTGTCCGTAAGTGAAGACTATATGGACTGGCTTGAGGACGGTTTTAAGCGTGCAGAGGAGATGGTTTGTGTGGAAGGGATTTGCGACAATGGAGGGGATTTGATGGTGAGGGATACGGCAAATGAGGGAATTCTTGGAGGCTTTGGGCGTGAGTGTGATGGTTATTTTCTTTATATTTTCGTGAGGATCAGCCAGGGTTTGAATTGTGTGGAGAAGGGTTATTTTTATAGGCCAATGGAGGAGGTTTACCTTGTTAGGGAAGGAATAGGATTTGTGTGTTTTAAAGGGGATATCTTTTAATTTAGTATGTGATAAGGAAATCTTTTAATTTGGGGAAGTGATTTATGTATTTTAGGAAAGGGATTTAATTTAATTTAGGAAGGTGATTTAATTTGTGTCATGTGTTTTAATTTAATTTTAAGTTGTTTTAATTTAATTTGTGACATGTATTTTAAATGTTTTAATTATTTAATTTGTGAGATGTGTTTTAAATATTTTAATTATTTTTGGATGTGATTTAATGGGTTTGGTGTGTTTTAAAACAGAGGTCCAACAAGCGAACCCGAAGCGAAACAAGCGAGTTAAATCTGACAAAATGCTAATTTCCAACTTTACCCTTCCAACGTCCGTTTCCTGCGACTTTCACAACTAAAGTGGTAGTGTCTCCATACGAGACTCATCATCGGGCTAATATGCAAAAATGCAATGCCTACAGGGGGTTAATCAAAGGCTTTTGTTGAAGCTAGGTGATGGTTGGGTGTCTTCCTTCACTCACTACCCTTCGGGGAAAAGCTGTGAAGGCACCTAGATAAATCATCGCTTGTAGCTCGTCGTGACAGACTAGTTTGGAGGACTCGTTGTTTATTCCTGACACCAAGCGATAAGAGCCTAAGGGGCTTGGGTACTTAAGAGAGCCTCGCTCTACCATCCCTCTTGGGAATCTACAACGGGAAATCCATTCGACAGTTAGTTACACGCCATAACTCGTTGGCACGTACCGTAAGGTATAAAAAATGTGCACTCTCTTGGTCGCTTGAACCCTTGAGTGGAGAGTCCTAGTTGTGGGTAAACCTTCGTCAGCGATAGCCTTTGTCCGCGCCCCGTGAACCCACTTGTGGAATTTAGCCATGAAGAACCGGTAGTTGTTTATTTTATGTTTGTGTGTTGGACCGCCGCCATTTGGATCCAGTTGGACCTTTTGTCAAAAGATGTGAACTAGTTGGGCCATTTAAACTGGGACAAGTTCGTGGCCTTTGACAGTTGGACCAAAAGCTTCTAAAATACCGGTGGGCCACTTTGTGAATGGGCCTTTTATCATTTGAAGTCATTTAGCCATATAATTGTAAAGTGTAAACCTGTTGGGCCTTTTCAACTGGGACAAGTTTGCACCGCGCGATGGTGTGATTAAATACTTTAAAATGATAATGGGCCAAGTAGTTTAAAGTTTCTTTTCATAATTATATCTATTACATGCATCGCACACATATGCACTGACACATGGCCTTAAGAGAGGCAACATAGATTCCCGTTGGGTTAGAGAAGAGGGCAGATTAGTCAAAAGACCTTCAGCGAATATGAGTGAATCCGTCAACGAGGGGTCTAGAATGGATCAGATGGAAGCTAACTTCGCCAAGATGACTGAACAACTGCAAGCTCTGACTGCTGCCATGTCTAATATGGTTGTACCCCGTGCTGCGGGAGGATCTGAGAATGAGAGGTGGGAGAGCCCTCCGAATGGAGTGAACGATGATGCTCCGGTATTTGATGATGATCTGGCTGACTATGCCGCTGGTATGATAGCCGGAACTCAGGTTGAAATGCAAAGGCTCCGTGATCAGATGGAGTCTGTCACCCGTAAGCTGAGGGGGAAGCATGAGGATCTACTGGATTATGATTCAATGACCTTTGAGGAGCAGTTGCCCGCGCAGTTCAAAATGCCTGACATCGCAAAGTTTAATGGGAATGGGGACCCGAGGGTCCATTTGCGACAATATGTCTCGGTGATGAGTTCAGTTGGCCTATCTCAGCGCCAGGTCCAGAAAATGTTCGGGATGTCACTCGAGGGGGCACCTGTGGTTTGGTATCATAGCCTTGAGAAGAAGGTTAAAGAAGATTGGAGGGAGTTGGCTGATGCCTTCTTGAAGCAGTATGTGACCGACTTAGAAATCGACATGTCGCTCCGCGACTTGGAGAATACTAAGCAGAAGCCTGAGGAGAGCTTTAAAGAGTATGTTGACCGCTGGAGAAGCCAGCTCTTAAAGATGCAGACCAGGCCCTCGGAAAAAGATCAGATTAAGATGATCATCAAGGGGGCTAAGCCCTCGATCTATGGTAAGCTGAGGAGAATGACCTCCATGATAGCAGATTTCCGACAGTTGAGGGAAACTGTCATGGACATTGAGGAGGAAGAGGCCGAGAACAGAAAATTCTATAGTCTAAACAGGAGAACTGTTGGAGGATCATCAGGTACTAAGCCTATCTCTGCTGAGGTGGCCGCCGTCAGGAATCGGTGCTTTTCGAACCTGGGAGAATCCAAAGAAATTGGTGATGAGACCACTGGTGTTGACGACGGCGAGTAAGCCTGTTTATGAGATAGAGAGAATATTGGAAGTAGAGGTTGATGATGGGAAACCTTGGTATCATGATATTCAGAGGTATGTGGAACATGGGGAATTCCCAGAGGAAGCGAGCAGAAAAGACAGAATCGACGTTCAGAAGTTGGCTGCTCAATATGTGAGTTTGAAGGGAGAACTCTACAAGAGGCAAGCGAATGGAATTCAGCTGAAATGTTTGAGAAATGAAGAAGCTCAGAAGATAATGGATGAAGTGCATGCTGGTGTCTGTGGACCGTATATGAACGGATTGAACTTGTCCCGCAAGATTGTGAGATAAGGCTTTTACTGGTCGACCATGGAAGCTGATTGTGCGAAACTGGTGAAACACTGTCATGATTGTCAAACGCATGGGAATTTGAATCATTTACCGCACACAGAGTTGCACGGGTTGTCAGAGCCATGGCCTTTCTCAGCTTGGGGAATTGATATGATTGGGGAGATTCGGCCGAATGCGTCGAACAGACATCGCTTTATAGTAGTGGCAGTGGACTACTTCTCGAAATGGGTAGAAGCCGAGTCATTCCGCAATGTCACGGCAAAGCAGATGGCTAAGTTCATAAGCCGGAACCTCATATGCCGATATGGTATGCCGCATCACGTGGTTACGGACAACAGAGTCTAATTTCAGGGAGAAACCAAAGCGATGCTACAGAAATATGGGATAGGTCATCATAAGTCTTCACCATACAGGCCGCAAGCTAATGGGGCAGTCGAGGCAGCCAACAAGACGATAAAGACGATCATGGCGAAGATGACAGAGAATTACAAGGACTGGGCTGATAAGCTGCCGTATGCCCTGTGGGGATATAGGACATCTGTGAGAACGGCGACAGGAGCTACGCCTTACTCTTTGGTCTATGGAATAGAAGCGGTATTGCCAGTGGAAGTTGAAATACAGTCTATGCGGGTATTAGCAGAAGCAGAGTTGCCTGAACGAGAGTGGACCTCGCAGAGGTTTGAGCAGTTAGCATTGATGGACGAGAAGAGGATGAAGTCCTTGCATCACATGCAAATGTATCAGAAGAGGTTAGCCCGAGCATTCAATAAGAAGGTGCGTCCTTCTAAAATCAAGAAGGGTGATTTAGTGCTTAAGCAGTCGAAGCCGTCGACGACAGACCCAAGAGGGAAGTTCAGACCAAATTGGGAAGGACCATACATTGTTCAGAAGGTAATGGGAAATGGAGCAGTGAGACTGTCGGACTTGGAATGGAATGAGTTCACCAAGCCGATCAATGTTGACAGATTGAAGTTGTATTTTGCCTGAGGGACAGAAGACTGAATAGTCACCCGCAGAAGACCTAACCCAACGGGTTAAGGAGAACTCATGCATGCATGCACACATATAACCCATTATTGCATTCCTTTTTTGTATGTTTTGTGTTTTTGTTTTATATTCACAGGTATCGAAGAAGAAAAAATAAAGCGGCAAAGACAAGCCAATCAGAAACAGCGAAAGCACTGTATTGAATTTGGGTAGAAATCCTAGGGCTGAGGTCCACATCGGTGTTAAGATTCAGATGGTGATCTGAGGGTTGAGGCCCATTTTGTGTTTGAATTTCGGGTCTGGATCCCGGGGGCGAAGCCCACATGGTCAGCAGTAGAGAGGAAGAATTCCTTAGAGTGAGTGAGTGAGTGAAAAAAAAAAGTGAGAGAGAAGTTTTTGATGGTTAAACATATGTCCGGTGATGACATTGTGTGCTGTAGAGAGAAGCCTTAGAAACGAGAAGTGCGAGACGTGCTCTTATCCGGTATTCTGAATGGATTGATCTTGGTTAGACTCATGAAGCACTTGATAAAAAGTATCTCAACAGTAGAAGCCCGAGCGGTTGATGAGATGACTAGCTGAAGAGATGGTGGATCGATAAATGACCGTTTGCTTGGATGTCCCCCTGGTTTACGTACGCTACAATACATGATATGGTTGGAAATAAAGAAAGACAGTCTCTGCGATGACAAGAAAAGAAAAAAGACCGCCTATAACCGATAAGCGTGAAGCTACCCATGGGCGAGTATTAGGACCACCATGAGGAGAAATGCTACCTTAAAGGGTAGGTGAGTCAAGAGAAAAAAAAAAAAGAAAGAAAAAGAAAGAAAGAAAAAGAAAAGGGAAAAGGGAAAAGAGAAAGAAAAAGAATGAAAAGAAAGAGATGAAAGCGAAATAAAAAAGACCACATCATGTTAAGTAATCACAGAATGTGACCTAGACATCCAGGTTGGTTAGACCCATCGGTCTGATTCTCCGAAGTGAAATCATCGAGTTGGCTTGCTTAAGGAATAAGCTGCAAAAGAGCCTTTGCACACACTCACTAGGAGTCTAGTTTAGATCACCAGTTCAGATGATCGGGTTTGAGTATATCGAGTACTTCGAAGGTTCTTGGGTTTTGACATGAAGCATTCGTTGAGGACGAAAATATGTTTAGCTACCAAGGCTATCTCGAGGAGAAGCAATACAATAGTTGGAAATATAAACGTTAGTATCAGTTTGAGGGCGAGGCCCACAACGGTATTAGATAGAGGGCGAGGCCCACATCAACATCAGTTAAGGGCGAGGCCCACATCAGTCTGAGGGTGAGGCCCACATCAGTATCAGTTTGAGGGCGAGGCCCATAATCAGCATCAGTCTGGGGGCGAGGCCCATATCAGTATCAGTCTGGGGGCGAAGCCCACTACATCATTATCAGTTCGAGGGCGAGGTCCCTATTGTCAGCGGTATTGGGTCGAGATGCGTGCCCAAGGTCGAGGTGCCCATTACATCATCATATTCAGGGCGAGGTCCATATTGTCAGCGGTATTGGGTCGAGATGCGTGCCCAGGGTCGAGGTGCCCACTACATCATCATATTCAGGGCGAGGTCCATATTGTCAGCGGTATTGGGTCGAGATGCGTGCCCAGGGTCGAGGTGCCCCCGTTGTCGGTTGTAGTTCCGGGTCGAGATGCGTGCCCAGGGTCGAGGTGCCCACTACATCATCATATTCAGGGCGAGGTCCCTATTGTCAGCGGTATTGGGTCGAGATGCGTGCCCAGGGTCGAGGTGCCCACTACATCATCATATTCAGGGCGAGGTCCCTATTGTCAGCGGTATTGGGTCGAGATGCGTGCCCAGGGTCGAGGTGCCCCCGTTGTCGGTTGTAGTTCCGGGTCGAGATGCGTGCCCAAGGTCGAGGTGCCCACTACATCATCATATTCAGGGCGAGGTCCCTATTTTCAGCGCCATTGGGTCGAGATGCGTGCCCAGGGTCGAGGTGCCCCCGTTTTCGGTTGTAGTTCTGGGTTGAGATGCGTGCCCAGGGTCGAGGTGCCCACTACATCATCATATTCAGGGCGAGGTCCCTATTGTCAGCGGTATTAGGTCGAGATGCGTGCCCAGGGTCGAGGTGCCCCCATTGTCGGTTGTAGTTCCGGGTCGAGATGCGTGCCCAAGGTCGAGGTGCCCACTACATCATCATATTCAGGGTGAGGTCCCTATTTTCAGCGGCATTGGGTCGAGATGCGTGCCCAGGGTCGAGGTGCCCCCATTGTCGGTTGTAGTTCCGGGTTGAGATGCGTGCCCAGGGTCGAGGTGCCCACTACATCATCATATTCAGGGCAAGGTCCCTATTGTCAGCGGTATTGGGTCGAGATGCGTGCCCAAGGTCGAGGTGCCCCCGTTGTCGGTTGTAGTTCCGAGTCGAGATGTGTGCCCAGGGTCGAGGTGCCCACTACATCATCATATTCAGGGCGAGGTCCCTATTGTCAGCGGTATTAGGTCGAGATGCGTGCCCAGGGTCGAGGTGCCCCCGTTGTCGGTTGTAGTTCCGGGTCGAGATGCGTGCCCAGGGTCGAGGTGCCCACTACATCATCATATTCAGAGCGAGGTCCCTATTGTCAACGATATTGGGTCGAGATGCGTGCCCAGGGTCGAGGTGCCCCCGTTGTCGGCTGTAGTTCCAGGTCGAGATGCGTTCCCAGGGTCGAGGTGCCCAC
This sequence comes from Zanthoxylum bungeanum, assembly GCA_019454045.1. Classification (NCBI taxonomy): domain Eukaryota; kingdom Viridiplantae; phylum Streptophyta; class Magnoliopsida; order Sapindales; family Rutaceae; genus Zanthoxylum; species Zanthoxylum bungeanum. The sequence continues at coordinate 64,248 of SKCR01037633.1, forward strand.
TACATCATCAGTTCGAGGGTCGAGGTGCCCCCGTTGTCATTAACAGTTACGGGATGCGTCCCAGGGTCGAGGTGCCCATCGCACAATCAACTCAGTTCGAAGCAACGGGCAGACCAGGTGGCAGCTGGCGAGCCAGGTAAGTAAAAATGCATTGCATGTACTTTGATAGGATTGTCATTGTCACACACTGCACAAGTCCCATCAAAGTGGGGGCGACTGTAGGCATTGCATTTTTACACATTAGCCCAATGATGAGTCTCGTATGGAGGCAACTACCTCTTTAGCCATGAAAGTTGCGGGAAACGGACGTTGGAAGGGTAAAGTTGGAAAATGGAATTTTTGTTGGATTTAACCTCGTTGTTTGGCTCCGGTTGTTTGTTGGACTTCCGTTTCAAAGCTTACCATAGGCCCAAAACTCCTATAGACCACTTATCAAACCCAAACCAAAGCCCACGCCCATATAGCCTTATTCACGCCCATGGCTTCCTAGATTAGGGATATGCACATTTATCACATGCTAAAATCAAGTCAAATCCCTTCCTAATTAAAATAAATCTCATAGATCTCTTTCCTAATCAAAAGCAATCACCATCCTAGATAAGGAGATTCATTCCTTGTGAGATACAAATTAGGAGATGTCACCATCAATGAGAAGCCTTTCTCATATTCAAATAAGGAAAGTCATCACCCCTTTGCCTATAAAAAGAACCCTTCACCACCTTTTTCAACTCCAGAGCACATTCACACAAGAGACACACATTTAAACCTTCTCTTGCACGCCCAAGACTCCCAAACTCTCTCCCATTGCCGCAATCTCTAAAACCCTAAGCCATCCATTGCCGTGAGCCACCCTCCATTCCCCATTCACGCCCTAGCCACTGCACACAGCCCCTCTGTACGCATCCAGCCCCTTCACAGCTCTCAAACCACGCCAAAACATCCTTTTCACAGCCTCAAACACTGCCCTAAAGTCGCACAAACACCCCCCACACACAGCCCATCAATTCACGCCTGAAACAGTCCCAAAAACACTCACTACACTGCACACTTTCTGCCACAAATCAGCCCACTGACCTGATCGGTTTTGGCCATAATTTTAACCCCGAAACAGCCTCAAAAACACATAAAAACTGCACCAAAAAACTGCACAAAGTTCCCCCTAAAAGCCCTTAAAACCGCAAGCCAATTAGCCTCCAAAATCACCCAAAACAGTCCACAAAACGACCAAAACATTGACCTAAAACGTAGTAGCAAAACAGCAGCGAAACAGAGTAAAAACAGCAGCCCAAATAGCAAAACAGCGAGGAAAGACGTTGAGTTGGTGAACTAAAAGAGTAGCGGATCATTCACCATTCCAACGGACGTGTAACACCCTTTTCTTGAGACGACAAAAGAGGTTAGACCTGAGGGCACCTTTTCACTCATATCTTTCGTTTTAATTTATTTATTTTAAGAATATTATTGCATGAGAGTCGTTTGGAGCATGATGTGATTGTTAGATGAGCGGGATATGTGTTCCCTTTTATGGTATATCGGATGGAAACCCGGACGTAAATTCCGTAGCCGATTTCGAATGGACGGTATTGCGGTCTGCACTCGGGATACAACGCCACGTACAATTTAAGATACATATATCTTGTCTCATCCAAAACTTGTATTTGAGCATGTTATAGTTCGTAGGTTGTTTATTTATTATTTTAAGCATGATTTAATTTAGTTTATTATTTAATGTTCGAAGCATGATTATGTTTTTAGGCATGTTGTTTCTTTATTCTTATGCATGATGTTTTGTTTAGTTTATGTTTATGTTTAATTAGTTATTCATTTATTTCGGTTTAATGGTTCAATATGCTCGTTGTGTTACATTGCGTGGAGTTATTTGGATGAAAACATGTTAGATCTAAGTACCCTTGAGCATGATTATTGAGTAGACTTGGTTAGTTCATTGCACAAATTATATCATCACAAGTGACATAAGTAAGGGACCATTCCGAACCCAACGGTTTGAGGTCTTCCCTTGCGAGGAGTGAGTGTGGCCTTAAATCTTTGTCCCGGTTCACACCGGGTGGCGACTCCATGTTATTTCGTACTTCCCTACTAGGCCGCGAGCCTAGAACAGCGTCGCCCGGGTTCTGTTGTCTACAGTAAGCTGTTGGATTTGTCTCTTAATTAGAATGATGGTAGCATCATTATTCGAGGTAATTTTTAAGAAAATACAAGAATTAATTGTAACTCATTTTTCAATCCTCTATTGAGTGCATGTGTTCTCTGGAGTCACAGCTTATACCGTAGCACTTCATACTATTTGTTCGCTAGACTAGTTTTTTTTGTCTTCACTTAAGTGGATGAATTTTTTTAAAGTAGAATAATCCGTAAACCGAACCGAACCAATCCGTAAACCGCTGGTTTAAAAAAATTTCAATATGAACCAAATCGTTATTTAATGGTTTGGTTTGAGAGGTAAAAAAACCGGACCGTAAAATATGATTTGGTTCGGTTTTTAGCAAAAACCGAACCAAACAGAATCGTGCCCACCCCTACTAATGACTAAAAGAAATCTTAATAACATTTTATAAGCATTTTTTCTTAACATGCATGCTAACATCTTTCATCTAAGCTTCCAACATCAATATTACACACTAAAAGTAGTAGAGAAAAATTCAAACATCATATGTTAAAGCTTGGAACCTTAAAAATATTTTTCTAGTTGAAGAGGAATTGAAAAAACTTACTTTGATTCAAGTTTTTTTCTAATCTTCTTCCTTTTGCTTTCTTTTTCTCTCAACTTTCTTTTTAATATTTTTGGAGACTTAGCTTATGTTATGAAGCAAATGAAAAATGATAACTTTTATACCTAGGATTGGCCGAAAATCATGGGTAAAATTGATAATTTGAATTTTCCAATTTTTTAATCAATAATTAAAAGAATTCAAATCCAAATTGACTACCAATTTCATAATTATACATACATGTGCACCAATCAAAATTAGTCATTTAAAGACATAATAATGATAAAGAAAAATGTATATAATTATCCTAATTATTTAACAATTAAATAATTAGATAATTACTAAATACAAATATCTAGAAACATGTATCATATTTACTTTAAAAAATTCCACGATACATATATTTGGAACATATGTCAAATATTTTATTTGACAAATAATTAATGTGTATTTAATAAAATCAAGTATTTAATCCAAATACACACTAACTAGTAAATGGCCGAATAACCCTTTAAGCATGTATTTTTCATTTAACTGTTAAACGATTTATAAATAATCAATATTATTTATAAGAGTTGCCCTAGTGCTATACGAGTATATTTCATTAGTGAGACTCTCTAGATTCAAGCATATCTGTCACGAAATCCAATTTCGTGTCTATAATCTACCCACCCGTAAATTATGACGACCACGGATAATCTCGCTGAATCATACAAGTCGAGGTCACTGCATACGTATAATCCATCCGTCACATGTATCCGGATTATTCCAGAGATATAGATATAAACGTCAAATCTCTATAGGTATAATCTCGTCGATGATTCTATTAGCAATCTCAATAACACTTAGAACTCACTTCTACAGTGTACCACAGGCCCATGGATTTAACATATTGCTAATTCCATAATGGATACCTACGCTCTGTACACAGAACTGACAGATCATTATCTTGATACACACAGGATGTCCTGAGGATCAGTCCACACCCATGGATCACTTCTACAGTGTACCACAGGCCCATGGATTTAACATATTGCTAATTCTATAATGGATACATATGCTCTGTACACAGAACTGACAGATCATTATCTTGATACACACATGATGTCCTGAGGATCAGTCCACACCCAATGAATAGGCGGAGGTATGATCTTAATAGATCGTTGACGTGACTGCCATCAAAGTGTGAAGGATATTTCATACATCCACAGTGGTATCTTAAGTCGAAGGACCACTATGCTCACTCGACCTGAGAAGATTCTTATTGACGTTGGTGTACCATCTATTAAGAATCTTCGGTGATTCGTTCAGTGTTTATTTAATATAAACACCTACATGTCTATACGAGTCTCCAATACTCATGGTTCATTGAGAAACCATTGAAATCCAAGATTCCAGTATACGACATGTACCAGTCTCATCGGGTTTACTTAACTGACCAAGTAATGTAAACCTTGACCAGGACCAGTTCAAGAATGATGATGTTACGATACAACTCAATGTCAGTTATGACGCTTTTGCAACAGTATCATAACCAATCATTCTATGGTCATTTATGTTTTTACCATATAATAAATGAATTCATATTATATAAACTTTATTTCATTCATAATAAAAATATTTATACAAGTATTTATAGGGAAATACAAGAGAAATTGACGCTCAAAGCATCAACCATAACAAACCGATTATGTATCTTATAACGAGGGCCCATCCTTTAGCTTCGTACAATGTCAACATGATATGCAGATATAAAAGCATAAGTCACATTCCATTATACAGAAGTAGTGTTAAATAAATTAATAAAGAATCAAAGATAAATCAAATAAATAAAGAAATAAACAATAAATAATAAAAAAATATATATATAAGATTTGTAAAATAAGTAAAAGATAAAAATAAAATAATAAAATCAAAAACTAAAATAAAAAATAATAATGATAACTTTTATACCTAGGATTGGCCGAAAATAATGGGTAAAATTGATAAATTGAATTTTCCAATTTTTTAATCAATAATTAAAAGAATTCAAATCCAAATTGACTACCAATTTCATAATTATACATACATGTGCACCAATCAAAATTAGTCATTTAAAGACATAATAATGATAAAGAAAAATGTATATAATTATCCTAATTATTTAACAATTAAATAATTAGATAATTACTAAATACAAATATCTAGAAACATGTATCATATTTATTTCAAAAAATTCCACGATACATATATTGGAACATATGTCAAATATTTTATTTGACAAATAATTAATGTGTATTTAATAAAATCAAGTATTTAATCCAAATACGCACTAACTAGTAAATGGCCGAATAACCCTTTAAGCATGTATTTTTCGTTTAACTGTTAAACGATTATAAATAATCAATATTATTATAAGAGTTGCCCTAGTGCTATACGAGTATTTTCATTAGTGAGACTCTCTAGATTCAAGCATATCCGTCACGAAATCCAATTTCGTGTCTATAATCTACCCACCGTAAATTATGACGACCACGGATAATCTCGCTGAATCATACAAGTCGAGGTCACTGAATACGTATAATCCTCCGTCACATGTATCGGATTATTCCAGAGATATAGATATAAACGTCAAATCTCTATAGGTATAATCTCGTCGATGATTCTATTAGCAATCTCTCAATAACACTTAGAACTCACTTCTACAGTGTACCACAGGCCCATGGATTTAACATATTGCTAATTCCATAATGGATACCTACGCTCTGTACACAGAACTGACAGATCTTTATCTTGATACACACAGGATGTCCTGAGGATCAGTCCACACCCATGGATCACTTCTACAGTGTACCACGGGCCCATGGATTTAACATATTGCTAATTCCATAATGGATACATATGCTCTGTACACAGAACTGACAGATCATTATCTTGATACACACATGATGTCCTGAGGATCAGTCCACACCCAATGAATAGGCGGAGGTATGATCTTAATAGATCGTTGACGTGACTGCCATCAAAGTGTGAAGGATACTTCATACATCCACAGTGGTATCTTAAGTCGAATGACCACTATGCTCACTCGACCCGAGAAGATTCTTATTGACGTTGGTGTACCATCTATTAAGAATCTTCGGTGATTCGTTCAGTGTTTATTTAATATAAACACCTACATGTCTATACGAGTCTCCAATACTCATGGTTCATTGAGAACCATTGAAATCCAAGATTCCAGTATACGACATGTACCACCAGTCTCATTCGGGTTTACTTAACTGACCAAGTAATGTAAACCTTGACCAGGACCAGTTCAAGAATGATGATGTTACGATACAACTCAATGTCAGTTATGACGCTTTTGCAACAGTATCATAACCAATCATTCTATGGTCATTTACGTTTTTACCATATAATAAATGAATTCATATTATATAAACTGTTTAATTCATTCATAATAAAAATATTTATACAAGTATTTATAGGGAAATACAAGAGAAATTGACGCTCAATGCATCAACCATAACAAACCGATTATGTATCTTATAACGAGGGCCCATCCTTTAGCTTCGTACAAGTCTACATGATATGCAGATACAAAAGCATAAGTCACATTCCATTATACAGAAGTAGTGTTAAATAAATTAAAAGAATCAAAGATAAATCAAATAAATAAAGAAATAAACAATAAATAATAAAAAAAATATATATATAAGATTTGTAAAATAAGTAAAAGATAAAAATAATATAATAAAATCAAAAACTAAAATAAAAAATAATATGATAACTTTTATACCTAGGATTGGCCGAAAATCATGGGTAAAATTGATAATTTGAATTTTCCAATTTTTTAATCAATAATTAAAAGAATTCAAATCCAAATTGACTACCAATTTCATAATTAATTATATACATGTGCACCAATCAAATTAGTCATTTAAAGACATAATAATGATAAAGAAAAATGTATATAATTATCCTAATTATTAACAATTAAATAATTAGATAATTACTAAATACAAATATCTCGAAACATGTATCATATTTACTTTAAAAAATCCACGATACATATATTTGGAACATATGTCAAATATTTTATTTGACAAATAATTAATGTGTATTTAATAAAATCAAGTATTTAATCCAAATACACACTAACTAGTAAATGGCCGAATAACCCTTTAAGCATGTATTTTTCGTTTAACTGTTAAACGATTTATAAATAATCAATATTATTTATAAGAGTTGCCCTAGTGCTATACGAGTATATTTCATTAGTGAGACTCTCTAGATTCAAGCATATCCGTCACGAAATCCAATTTCGTGTCTATAATCTACCCACCCGTAAATTATGACGACCACGGATAATCTCGCTGAATCATACAAGTCGAGGTCACTGCATACGTATAATCCCTCCGTCACATGTATCCGGATTATTCCAGAGATATAGATATAAACGTCAAATCTCTATAGGTATAATCTCGTCGATGATTCTATTAGCAATCTCTCAATAACACTTAGAACTCACTTCTACAGTGTACCACAGGCCCATGGATTTAACATATTGCTAATTCCATAATGGATACCTACGCTCTGTACACAGAACTGACAGATCCTTATCTTGATACACACAAGATTTCCTGAGGATCAGTCCACACCCATGGATCACTTCTACAGTGTACCACAGGCCCATGGATTTAACATATTGCTAATTCCATAATGGATACATATGCTCTGTACACAGAACTGACAGATCATTATCTTGATACACACATGATGTCCTGAGGATCAGTCCACACCCAATGAATAGGCGGAGGTATGATCTTAATAGATCGTTGACGTGACTGCCATCAAAGTGTGAAGGATACTTCATAATCCACAGTGGTATCTTAAGTCGAATGACCACTATGCTCACTCGACCCGAGAAGATTCTTATTGACGTTGGTGTACCATCTATTAAGAATCTTCGGTGATTCGTTCAGTGTTTATTTAATATAAACACCTACATGTCTATACGAGTCTCCAATACTCATGGTTCATTGAGAAACCATTGAAATCCAAGATTCCAGTATACGACATGTACCAGTCTCATCGGGTTTACTTAACTGACCAAGTAATGTAAACCTTGACCAGGACCAGTTCAAGAATGATGATGTTACGATACAACTCATGTCAGTTATGACGCTTTTGCAACAGTATCATAACCAATCATTCTATGGTCATTTACGTTTTACCATATAATAAATGAATTCATATTATATAAACTGTTTATTTCATTCATAATAAAAATATTTATACAAGTATTTATAGGGAAATACAAGAGAAATTGACGCTCAAAGCATCAACCATAACAAACCGATTATGTATCTTATAACGAGGGCCCATCCTTTAGCTTCGTACAATGTCAACATGATATGCAGATACAAAAGCATAAGTCACATTCCATTATACAGAAGTAGTGTTAAATAAATTAATAAAGAATCAAAGATAAATCAAATAAATAAAGAAATAAACAATAAATAATAAAAAAATATATATATAAGATTTGTAAAATAAGTAAAAGATAAAAATAAAATAATAAAATCAAAAACTAAAATAAAAAATAATTAAATTAAAAAAAATAAAATAAGGAAATAAAATAATTAAATCAAAAAATAATTTATTTAAAGGATTTTAGATATTAGTGGGATTTAAATAGGAGATAAAATTGAGAGAGGGGTCAGACATAAAGGCTGGGAAAAGCACATCTCTTTATTTTTCGCCGGCTAATTTTTTATTTTTATTTTTATTTTTTACCATTTATTACCTAATTTATAAACTAACTTATATTCTTTAATAATCATCTCTATCAAATGCGAGAGAGGTCGCACAGTAACGCTCTCTGATAGTCTGAAGCTAAAAAGAAAGCACCCTAAATATCTGAAATACCAAAATAAATAAATATCTGATAATATTAAACAACAGTGAGGGAGAGGGATTCAAAAATCGAAAGCAGTGACAAAAGAGCAGAAGCTGAAATAACAAAATAAAGATCTGATAATTTTTTCTTCTTCTTGTAAATTGCATCATCAAAATGGGAAGAGGAAAGTTCAAGGGGAAGCCCACTGGTCGCCGCCACTTCTCCACTCCCGAAGAAATGCGTAGGCTTCTGCTCTCTTCTCTTTTCTTTTAAATTATTTATTTTGTAAATTTTTTTTTTCAATGTTTTAAATCAGAATTTAAGAAAGTTTCTCATTGTGGGTCGTTTTCATTTTTTCTCTTTCTCTGATTTCAGCTGTTAGAATCTGTTTTACTGGATCTATTTGTAAGGTGTTTGCATGAATCTGAGTTATGGTTCTTAATATATTTTACTTTCGATTCATAGTTGTATAAACTTGGTTGCTTTTATATTTTCTGTTAATATTCAGATGAAAGATTGGGTATTATATTTTTTTTTTCGATAATTTGCTTGTATCAAATTTTTATTTTATTATTTTTTTTTAATTCTGATATGTCAATTGGGAATGTTGAGTTTCGAAAGAGAGCTTAAGTTAGATGTATTAATCATTAGCTGCTTATTATTTACTATTACATAAGCTGACTTTGTGAACTCTCATTTTAATGGTTGCAGTTGCGCTGGCACTTCTAGTCGTCCCCCCACTTTTAAACGGGTATGCTTCATCCCTCTTTTAAAGATTTTTTCCCTTTTTTTTGAAGCTAGTATTTCCGTCTTATCCAATATTTTTGGAGTTCTTAGAATTACTGAGTGTACACAATACAATTTGATGTCGCATTCGGATTATATTTCTTTATTAAGTTACGTTTACTATGTGTCTTTGTATGTGGTTTACCAATTCCTCTGAGTACTCTTGGGCTTAGTTTTGTTTTGTTTTGTTTTGTTTTTTTTCTCTCTCTAAAGATATACATGCTGTAATGATTTAAAATGCATCAATCTCAAGTTCAGTGCTGTGAACAAATTTCTCTTGCCTGGAAAACTTTGCATTAGCATTTACGAGCAAGGTTCGAAAACTCGGTGTGCGGTGTGAGGCGGTCTCTCGCGTGAGGCGAGGCGGACAGCCTCGAGGCGGTCGAGGCGACAGCCTCAATCCGAACACGAAAAAAACTAAAAGCAATAAATAATCTACAACTAATACATAAAAGAATCTATCAAAATTAAACAAAATGAAATATAATAAATAAGTTTATGAAATAAAATGACCGCTAATCTCTGAATAGGCTATTATTTGTGTTTAATAACATAAAATATGGGTACGAAGTGTCATCCTTCAAAAGGTCATCATCATATATAAATTTCTATCATAAATAAATTTATTAATAATAAATTATAATTAATAAATATATATAATAGTGAATGATATTTTTAGTGATAATTATTTTGCCATTTTCGGCTAAGCATTGAGGTCGAGCTACTCTGTTATATGGTTAACAATACTGCCAGGAAATAAAATTGAAAATTTTATTTTCTGTACATTTTTAGTCTATAAAGAAGCTCAAGTTGAGACTCTTTGTCCCTACTTTCAGTTTCCTTATATTTATTTTTATTTTTATTTTAAAAATAATGACTTCACGGCTTTTGGGTTGAGGCGTCCGCCTCAAACCGCCTCAAGCCGCCTCGACTCGAGGCGTCATGAGGCGGGCCGCCTCAGGCTTTTGAGGCGGTCCTATTGAAAACTCGGTTTGAGGCGACAGCCTTGACGCGCCATAGCTGCGAGGCGGCCGAGGCGGCGCCTCGAGGCGCGCCTCAGATGGAGTTTTTAAACTATGTTTACGAGTGATGCATTGAACTCCGATATTGTGAAATTGCGATTGACTGCATTCCTACCATACTGACCAAATTTGTTTCATTCAGATATTGCTACTTACTGTTTTGAAGAAAGAAAATTGAAATTTGGGGAATGGTTCTGGTAACAATATATGTTTTGTTGTATTGGTTTCATTCTTTATTTCATTTGGCACGTTGAGAATTAGTTATCAATTATCGTAATTGTTGAAGTTCAATAAGCAATGACTTTACCCTCAATCTACAGTCTACTATTTCTCATTGTTGCTATGTGCTAACCCTCCCCACCTCCCAAAAGTAGAAAGGATTTTTTTTTTGGGTATGTGTATGCATCTGTTTATTTCATGTGCTTCAGTATGGTAGAATGGATTTTGTTTCTAATTATATCAGGAAGAAGCTGAAGTGAGGAGGAGGAGGAAGAAGACGAAGAAGAGTCCGAAGAGGAAGAAGATCATGAGGTCAATATTTATTTTGCGTGCAGTTCTTTTGGTGAATCAGTTTATTTCATTTGCAGTAACCTTTCACTATAAAAAGAAAGAAATTAAATGATTTCCATCTTTCATATGGTTGAAATCGGTTTCAATGTTTACAGAAGAGGAAAGGCACCCAGGGAATTATTGAGATTGAGAATCCTAATTTAGTAAAACCTAAGAATGTGAAGGCTAGAGATGTTGATGTAAGTTTTTAATTTTATCTATATTTCCTGTTGTATGTTTCTGCATGATATGAAACTGCCATGAGTAACCAAAATTTCAAATTTCAGATTGGAAAAACAACTGAGCTCTCAAGGCGTGAAAGGTTTGTACATGTCATTATGAACATTATTTACCACAGGAAGAATCTGAAACACTTCGATCTATAAAGTTGGTTTCCCTTTGATCTCATTTAACGTGGCATTCTCCTTTTCATTGCCCATTTACAATAAAACTTTATGTGCACTTAACTGAACTTTATTAGGTTTTGATGGTAAATGGGATTATGATGGTGTGATTGCTAGCTAGAATATTGGAGTTCACGAAGATGCATCTGATCATAAATTTCAAGATTATATTAAACTGAGATATGATACCATACAAATTTACTATAAAAAAACGAACAGCCTTTTTTACCAACGCCATATATTGCTTTTCACAATGATGTTTATGAACAAAAGAAATAACTGGTAAAGATTTATGGATATTTCGTAGTCTATCGTGCCTAGTGGTACAAAAAGGTCATCCATATGGATTTTTTCCTTTAAATTTTTGGAGATAATTATAGATGGGGTTGGAGGCACTCAGGGGAGGTTGGTGTAGAGCTTCAACATTTATTTATTTACTTCTTAATTGAGAAAGTGAAAGAAATAAAATGATAGTGGAATTCTTCATAAGGCTTGCTTCTGACATAATCACTATTTTGGAATTGGATATGTTGTATGAATCAAGCATGTTGGATTTTCAGATGAGGAGTTCCATTGATTTTGTTGTCTCACTTTTATTATATATGTTTGCAGAGAGGAGATTGAGAAGCAAAAAGCTCATGAGCGATATATGAGGCTTCAGGAGCAAGGAAAAACAGAACAAGCGAGAAAAGACTTAGGTAATTGGTTAATGTCAATGCACTGCTTTTCTTTTCAGCCAGTTCACTAAAATTGATGTTAAGTGCACTACGCAACCCCATTAGTTTGCATGCCACATGGTAAGAGGGAGTGATTATAGCATGAGATGAGATAGCGCCATATTGTATCTTAGTATTTCATTTGGCATATATTGCTCTTCTGTCTGTGCATTTTGTTTAGCCTTTTTGGCTTTTAGATTAATGTAATGCACACCTATGCTGTCTAAGGCAGTGCTTGGGCGGGCTCTTGGGCAGGTTTTTTGTTCATCCCCTTTGCCTTGCTCAACCTGCCCCTTACTTGCCTTTGTGCTTTGGCGGGCGCCTTCTAATAGACGGGTTGGTGAAAAGTGTTAGAAAAAGTGCCACTTTGTTTTGCACCTAAGAAAAAAGCCCTCCTTTCCTTCAAAAACGTCAACAACAATTCTTTTTTTCAACTCTAAAAAAGCTATGAAACAGCTATTGAAAAAAAATAATCAAAAAGCTTAAATGTCACTATTCTCAAAGTCTCTCCTCATGACCTTATCCCCCTATAAAAAAAAAAAAATCAAAGTGTCACTCTCCGAAAGCAAAATATAAAAAATTATCTTCATAAACATTTTTTAAAGTTCTCTTCCTCCTTTTTCTCAATTTTTTCTGTCATATCTAAACTAAAAAGCAACAATATGTCTTTTAGAATAACCAAATAAATATAATATGCATATTTGACTAATCAATCCGCCTTTTGACTGCTTGGGCGGCGGGCGCCACTTGGTCATCGCTTGGGCGGGTTGAACTACTAAAATACCTCACCCCACCTAGCGCCGTAGACATCATAGATACACACCAATTGCTATAATTGTTGGAAATTGTATGTGGTATGTGTTAAAAATGGGGAATGTTGAACTCATGGGAATGTAAGGTAGATTCCGTCTCTTATATTCTCTTTGGGCTTCCGATAAAAACACATTTGCGGAAGCTTTGTTTGTATGAAGTCTCAAGAACGTCGAACCCATTTTGTTAGGAAACAAAACCTCTCAAGATCAAGTCGAACCTCTAAAGAACCTGCCTCTAGCAATTCTTCTGTATTATTGAAGCAATATTGTTAGCGAAGTTTAAAGACGCCACACAGAATCGCTAGTTCTTTGATAAGTCTTGTGTTCAATCAATGGACAAAGAGAATCTCTCTCTCACCAATGCGCTCACGGCCATTGTTTTAAAACTCGGTCAAGGCGGCCGCCTCGAGGCGCCGCGTCGCCGCCTCGCGACGAAGGCGCTTCGAGGCGGCCGCCTCTTTCGGTTTTTTAGAGGCGGCCGCACCACTGCGACTGAGGCGGCCGCCTCAGGACGCCTCACGCCAAATCGGTGTGAATACAATTTCTTTATTTAACTTATGATAATTTGAATAAATATTTTGTAGATTCATACAAAGAAGAGAAATAGATTATCCACCGAGAAATTGAACTCATTAGTGTACATAATGTACAATATGCGATTGAAGCAAAAATACATGAAAAAACATTCATTTCAATCGGATAATGATCCTTTGATTGAGGATGAGTTGCCTTCTGATGATGAATGGGTAGCCGGAGAAAGCTTTGTGGCGAATACTTCCGTTGAACAACCAAGTGGAAGTAGAGCATATGCACAAAAAAGGAGCAGAGACCAAAGTAAGTTAATATTTACAAATAATACAATTTATATAATACAAATTAAAAAATAATACGACTTTATGTTATTTGTTAGGGAAAGGAAAAGCTCCACAATTAGTGGATGAAGACAATACGAGTGAATGAGGTTTTTTGGAGGATGACACATCTGATGATGAGAGAGATTTTGACACAAGCTTCATGCCGCTAGACACAAATGATAGCTTATTTAGGGATTAGTTATCAATAGTTTGTTGAACATATTATGAATTATAAAGAAATGAATGTATTTTGGATTTAACATGTTTTTATTATTATGATATTACAATTTTTATTATTTTTCCTATTTTCGGATCGAGGCGCCCGCCTCGCCGCCTCGCGCCTCAATGGTCGGCCGCCTCGAGGCGCCGCCACGTATTTTTAAACATTGCTCACGACAATATGCTTGAATTTGTTTGAAAGTTGTCTGTCTTTTATTAATGAGTATAAGCCTTTAAATAATATGTACAATATTTGTCCAACTAGGGGAAAAAAAACAAATCCTAATCTAACTCTAATAGGAAACTAATTACCCAATAACCATTCTTAATAGGAAACGAACTACCCAATCCCAATAGGAAACTAACTCTCCACTTTAGGAAAACTATCCTAGATAAGGAAACCAGCTAATTTGACCGCTAAGTAAATACAAATAACCAATGTTTAAAAACACGTGGTGGCGCCTCGAGGCGGTTGGCCTTTGAGGCGCGAGGCGGACCACCTTGAGGCGGCGAGGCGGACGCCTCAATGTCAAAACTAAATTTTTTTTAATAATTTTTGTAATTTGATGAAATGATGATTCTTGATTAATAATTAATTTATTATAAATATTTAGTAATTTTTGTAACTTAATTTCTTATTTAAATAATAAATAATTTTATCGTTAATAATAAATTAATTTGATACCATCCACTTTAATTTTATTTGAAGATCATAATTAATGTTGATTAATGATATTCACAATTTATAAATTTTTTTTTTGCATATAGTCTCCAAGTTCACTAAGTAACTTTTTCAGCCAAATTCCTTCACAAATGCCAAGAGCCAGAGCTCTAAATTTTGCTTCAGCTGAACTTCTAGAAACAACTGACCGTTTCTTACTCCTTCATGCAGTGTT
>SKCR01037634.1:0-87070 GCA_019454045.1 Zanthoxylum bungeanum
TGATCGTAATTTAGTAATTTTTTTACGCTATTATATATAAGACGCCACACAACAAGACTCCAAGGAAAGAAAAAATAATAAAGAAAATACACCAAGAATAGGTCAAACTTAATCAATTTATGTTTTCCTAATGTGTTATTAAACAAATTTAACATGCATCATTTAATCAATTTTTCACTATCATACCAAAACCAGAACATAAACCTTGAGACTTAGAAAAACCTGAAAAAGGTTGAAGATGATTGAAAACTTGATTCAAGTCGAGTTGTCTATGTCCTTAAAAACTTATTAGCCATGCCTCGGTGCTTTACGAATGTCTTGTGGCTAACGTTCTCACATGATTTCTTAGTTGCTTCTTGTAAAAGAGACACTCCTTAACTTGAACTTAATGAAGAATGGTGGGAACTCTCTCTTTAATTGACTCTCTTAACTATGAATGCTTTATTAAATTTTCTGATGATAGAAAATGAGCCCAATGCTATATGCATGGAAGAATACCTTTGTGGACATCATTTGGTTTAGGATGTAACTTTCCTAAGGGTTATACTAATTACTTATGCCCTTTGAAGTCTAGAGACACATATCTTCACTTTATAGGATATGTCCCTTCACCTTTGTGCTTTTCCCATAAGGCATTACTTAAGGGACAAGTCTCTTCTACATTTTTACTATATATATTAGAGAATTTCCTACAATCTCCCACAATTCTCTAATATTAATGCAGACACTTAAGAGAGTTTTTGCGAAATAAAACTGCATCATAATAGATAGATTTCGCCTTGAACCTTTCTTAGTAAATGGCAATCAGATTTACTTGACAAACCGGTGACCCATAGTCTTGAATTGTTCCGTTGTTGGTGTAAATAAAGACAATATTTATCACATAGCTTTACTTCGACCATTTTTCATTCTACGGTTGTGTTCAATTCGGCCATGAACATCGGTCTTGGATTCATCAAGTACTTTACGAAATCCAGCCTTCAAAATTCTCATGGAAGCAATCTCACTTTTTACTTGAAATATGTGATTTACTATGAAAGATAATTTGTCTTTACCCCCATTAGGACTCTTCTCCTAATATAGTGATCATTAAAAGCCTTAAATTATCATAACCTTAACAGACAACACTCTATATCATTATAGGAATGAGAAAAAGTATACAACTCTACAGTGCTTGTTCTAAATTCCACAAAGTTTTAGTTGTCCCTTTTAAACCTATATCTTGGGATCTCCAATCAGGTAGGATAGGTTTCCACAGTGATAATTCTTAATTTATAGGCTTCAAACCCATTCCTTCAATGACTTCTCAACTTTATCTCTAGGT
Source organism: Zanthoxylum bungeanum (assembly GCA_019454045.1). Lineage (NCBI taxonomy): Eukaryota > Viridiplantae > Streptophyta > Magnoliopsida > Sapindales > Rutaceae > Zanthoxylum > Zanthoxylum bungeanum. The sequence continues at coordinate 1,325 of SKCR01037634.1, forward strand.
AAACCTTTAGTAAGTGGATCCATTAGGTCTTCCTTTGAATTGACATAATCTATGGAAATTATGCCGCTTGAGAGTAGTTTTCATATGGTATTATATCTGCGACGTATGTGTCGAGACTTACCATTATACATTATATTTTGAGCTCTCCCAATAGCCGATTGACTATTACGATGTATGCTTATAGCAGGCACCGATTTTGGCTAATTTAGAATATCCTCTAAGAAATTTCGAAGCCACTTCACATCTTCTGCTGCTTTGTCTAATGCTATGAACTCAGAATCCATAGTAGACCGGGCAATACATATTTACCTCGAGGATTTCCATGACACAGCTACACCACCAAGTATGAAAATAAATCCACTCGTGGACTTAGAATCCACTATATCAGATATACAGTTAGCATCATTATATCCCTCTATAACAACAAGATATCTCGTATATGTTGGGGTTTTGGCGCGGACGCAGCGGAAGCTCGCGGTTCAGGTGAAATCATAATTTTAAAACTTTTTAAATTACTGAATAAATTATTCAATATCTAATATGAATAATTCATTCATATTTCACCTAAACATATTTATTCGATATCAAATAACGACTTAAATATTTAAGAAACATCGTGAAACTTTTACGAAAATATTTTTCCGTAAAATGGCATAAAATGCATTTTTGACCGAACCGACTACCCAATGCACATGGGGATGCCCAGGTCAACCCCAACAGTACTACGGCAGTTCATGGGCTGCCCGAACAGTGACTAATTCACTGTTTGGAAGCCGTTACCCGGTTACCTCAAAAGTCACCCGGTAATGCCGTTTTTCGCCATTTTCGTATATTTCAACTCCGAAACAATTTCCGGCAATTGTTCCAACACCCAAAACACATCCAATACATTCATATGACATTATTTTCATCACAACAAATCCAGTTTTTCCAGATCTGATTTTGTAACAAAAATAATCAATTTTTCATGTTTTAATCCAACTTTTTCAACATTAATCAAATTAATCACAATACCAATCCAAGCCACCACCAATGAAGCACCGAAGAACAATTATAGGCATTAAAAGAGTGGTCATAACACTCTAGAATGGAAACATATCATCAAATGATCAAATAGAACAAATATTACAATAATATCTTTCAATAATACTTCACACATGCACCAAGCCTTCAATTCCATCCTCCAAATCAAAAACACCCAAATTTATAGAAAAGAAGAAACCCTAGAATCAATCTAGATAATCAAGAACATGAAACATGCTTTCAAAGCTTAGGGGGATTGAAGATTACCTTTAATCTCTAATTTTCCTAAAGTTTTTCTTGATTTTTTTCTTCCTTTTCTTCATTGAATCATCAAGTAAATTTGAGAGATATTTGAAGGTGTATTGTTCGGCCAAGTATAGCTTCCAACGAGAAAAGAAAATTTCTTTCCTTTTAAAATGCAATGACCGACTCTCTAGGGGCAAAATTGTCATTTTTGGAAAATTGATTTGATCCAAAATCAAATTAATAAACAATGCCACTTGTTACTAATTAATAATAAGCATGTGTGATAACAATTATCACAAATGAAAATTATGTAATTAAATTTAAAATAAAGTTAAAGTAGTCAAAAATCAAATTTAACACTTTAACTTTAATTTTAATGCCATGTGTAACCAATAATAATTCAACATATATTTCATAACAATTATGAAATACATATATCAATTAATCATCTAAATATTTAATATTTAAATAGCTAAATAATTAATTAATATAATTATTAATCCATATGTATTTTATTTACATTAAATAAAATACGTATAGAAGTGACATGTGTCAAAATCTCATTTGACAATTAATTAATGTGTATCTAATCAAATTATGTATCAAATACAAATATACAATAATTACGACTGACCAAAAATACTCTTATGCATGTGTTTTCGTTTAACCATTTAAACGATTCGAATTAACTCATTTAATCTGGTGAAGTTTTATGAATAATCTGTATTATTCATAACGCGTTGCCCAAGTGCTCAACGAGTACACTTTATATTGGGGGACTCTCTAAGTTTAGGTTTATCTGTCATGAAATCTAATTCTGTGTCCATAATTCACCCACTCATGAATTATGACGACTACAGATAATCTCGCTAAACTATGCAAGTCGATGTCTTACATACGTATAATCCATCTGTCACAGGCTATCCATATTATACATAGGATATAGATAAGAACATCAAATCCTTATGGTATAATATAGTCGACTTTCAAATTTACGATCTCTAAATAATACTCGGAACTTGCTTCCAAAGTTATACCACGGCCATGTATTTACTAGATTGCAAACACGTGCATGATACATATGCCATGTACACAGGACTGACAGATTCTATCTTGATACGCATGGATATCATGAGCATCAGTCCATACAAAATGAACAGGCGGAGATATGATTTAAATAGATCGGTGATGTGACTGCCATCAAAGTCTGGAGGATAACTCATATATCCACTGTGGTATCTCAAGTCGAATGACCACTATGCTAGCTCAACTCGAGAAGATTCCTATTGACGTTGGTGTATCATCTATTAGAAAATCTTCAGTGAGTCGTTCAATGTTTTTCAGTAAACACCTACATGTCTATACGAGTCTCCTGAGACTCATGGTTCATTGGGATAAACTAGGGGTGGCAATTTGGGTCAGGATTCATTTATTCGTTCGATTCGATTCGCTTTAAAGCAAATACAGGTTTGAAAAAATGAGTCAATTCGATTCGATTCGTTTATTAAATGAATCAAATATGAATTTAAGCTCATGGATTCATTTATTCGTTTATGATTCGTTTTATTATGTTTTTTACTAGTTATTGTTATTTTTCAATTAAGATTCGAGAAATTATGGCTAATTACCATAGAAAAAATAATATTTTCGATATTTGGTGAGGTATTTTTAATAAATATATTAATTACATATTTTATATGTTTATATTTATGAAGAATTAATGTAAATCAACTATGATAAATTATGATATTAAATAATATCATGACTAAACGAATATTTGTATTCGATTCGTTTAATAAACGAATCGAATACGAATCCATCACATTTCGATTCAATTCGTTTAGGATTCGATACAAATTCGATTCATTGATTCATTTTGCTACCCCTTGGATAAACCATCGAACCAAGTCATGATATACGATATGTACCGGTCTCAGCAGATTTTGCTAACCGACCCGTGTCAGTGAATTTTGACCAGGAACTTTATTTAAGGATATATAACTTATAGTGACGCTTCCCAATGTCAATTACAAACTACGTTGTAACTGCGCACTACATAGTAAATCCTAGGGTCTTTGTCTAATATACACATATCACCAAATCAGATTTAATTTCAATCTAATCATAATTAGATATCTAATCGTAATTAGATCGAATATGTATATAAAATACAAGAGGTGCTACCATTAAATAAGTAATATTATGGAAAAAGGAATTGTTCGTATTCATGAATCGGACATAAATACGATCCAGATTGGCACTTCGAGCACCAACCCTAACAATTTATCCCACTTGCTCTAGTGCCAATCCACGGTATCATATACACATCTCAATGTGTATCACATACTCATGGCCCTCAAGAGCTCACCTAGCACTCAAGAGGTAGGCAACATGAAGTAGATCCGCTATTATAAATTGAGTCTGTCCAACAACCCAATTGTTTTCCTTAACCAACATCATTCAAATTTTGTAGAACCCAAGTTTTCAATCAATATGACTCAGATGCGATATCAATATTGTGCTATAGATATTAAGTTGTCTATGTATTTAGAGATCAAATCCAAAATACTATGTAGACAACAACAAACACAATACTAATATCAAAACTTCTAATCTATAAGGTCTTTATGCAACTTCATAAGTCAATACATCATAAGTTACAACTAATTCTACTGATACAGTAGAATCAACCGTGACACTCCCACTATATCTTTTCTAACTTTATATGACATAGACCATCTAATGTCATAATTAGACTCAAAACTAATCTGACCCTAACGGTTGTGTATTATATTCTCCATGAATAAGAAACTTGTTCTTAATATCTCAAGGATAATAAATAACATGTTTCAAGACACATCTTATGGTATGCAGCATATCAAAATAACTCGTAATTAAATTAATATCTTTAATCGTACATAATATAGTATTCATTATGCTATCATCATATGATGCATCAGATTAATTAGAGATTGTAATCAATTTCTCTTTCAATAAAGGAATCATCATTTACGAAAGATAAATATTATATACAAGAGACACACTAACTGTCAAACAGTTATACTAACTGTCATACAGATAGTCTTGTTGTGTCATTTATTAGATCATATCTAATGCACGACTAATGAGAGTTTCTCACAAGTCTCTTAGTTTTATATTTCATATAAAACTTTATATCAAATATATCAGAGACTACTCCCACTGTTTTCACGAAGAAAATAAGACTTAGGTAAACCTTTTACCTCACAAACATTTCATTATTACATTAATAATGATAATGTTGTTAGGATATACAACACTAGAAAGAAATTTGTACGCTCTCACTGACCCTACTATCAAATATGTATTATATGTGCTTTGATAAAATCAGACAATCTGACTGTATCAAAATTAGAGAACACATATTTTCGGAAAGCGTATCTGAGTCTATAATAGGCTCTATAAGCTAGTATATCAAACTGTGATCTTAGTAGAATACAAACTCTAGGGACATTCTTGAATGAACTTTTCAAACAAAGAAACCACAACAGATCTCTCATTTGAAGAAACCATTCAAGAACGTCACTTTGCATTCTTTAGCCAAAATACATAGTTTAATATCAACATTAACCAACATATATTTAATTGTTCAATTAGTGCGACTAGAGACAAGTTTTCTCAGAATCTACAATAGATTACTGAGTATAATTTTTCTCACTATCATACTATAATGTCAAACCTTTAATAGGCTCACTTTGCTTTTGATGCGGAAACAATTTGCATATTTTATGAACGATTCATAATGAAAGCTTAATCAAGTTCAAAACTTGATCGTAGTAAGCTACGAACAATCTTAGATCTATGGTTCAATGCTAACTTTCGAAATCTATATCAAATATCGCTCCCACTATAAGTTATAGGATAATTTTCTTCAATAAGAAAACAACATAATCATTAAGTATCAAATACTTTGTAAATGATTCTGACATCCTACTAAACTTATATGGAAGATATCGTAGGGTCATTTCATCTAATTAATTATGTAATTCCATTTTAGTTTATCATTCTCACATTTGACTTCAATAAGTTAAGTCTTCTCTACAATCATTAACATCTGATGTTACTTATCAAGTAATAAAATAATTTTATTACTCAGGATCTTAGAAAAGATATTCTATCAAATATAATACAATATTCTATTTGATAGAATAAATGATAAACTTTCACTTGTACCTCCGAGGCGCAAATACTTTCAATTATATAACCATGGTATTATATCCCGAGTGCATACTATATTACCGTCCATTCAGAATCGCTATGGAATTTACGTCCTGATTTCCATCCAATATACCAAGGAAAATAATGTACTCATAAGGCCCATTTGTATTAAAACTTGAATTCGTAATTTTTAAACACTTAAACCAATTAATCTTATTAATCTATTTGCATGCATCTCATATTCTTATTTAACTTTTAAATTTACATAAAATCATATTTTATGACTAGAATATCATGCATGTCAACATATTATGTCATAAAAAAAATGCAAGAGTAGACACCCTATGCTATATGACATGTTAATAAACACTTTAAAAATATATATTTTTACCCAGGCTAGGCGTCGCGACATCAAGAGTGGGTGTCGCGACGCCCACAAACCAGAAACTAAAAAGTATCAGGTCTGTATCACGTCACGATGTGAGGAGACCTGTGTCGCAACGCGATCGAGGCAGTAGCCTCCAGCGGCTTCGTATGTGTTGTGCATTGCGACTCGCGAAGGGTTGTGTCGCGAAGAAACCTAGTTTCAAGGGCTGGAAAATGCAAAAACATACACATTTCAAATTACGTTGACCGGGCTCTTATTTTTCTATATTAATCTAAACAAAAAATCCAAGTCATCATTTGGTCTTCAAATCTTGTTTCATGGTATGTTGTTGAGTTCTTCACGAAATTTCTTCGTCATAAATCCTTCCGCGGCATCGGCTCCTCCAAGTTACAAATAGGGTTACATAATGGACTTATTACAAGGGAAATGAACTTACAACACTTGAAAGAATATGACCTTAGGTCTTACATTTCCATACTAAAACAAGAGCTGGAAAAATTAACGATCAATGTAATACATTCATCACATGAATCGAAAGTAAACATTCATCACATGAACATTAAAACCATTCATCTAATAAATCTAATTGTGCCTACTCATCATAACATACATTTAATAATCTATATCTCATATAAATTATTAAAATTAAAAGCTTTAAAAGAGAAGGGTGAAGAACACTTTTCAACCTTAAGCTCTGATGCCAATTGTAGGAAACGACTTTCCTTAGCGCGGTGAAAGTTGCTAGTGTGAGCTCCGGCTCTGGCTCCGGTATGGACCTTTAAAATTTTCTTTGCTTTCTTCATTTGTTGTAGTAGCCGAAATTCATCCTTTGATGTCCAACGTTTGGATCAACAACTCGATCTTCTGAACTATGACTCGAAACCAATAAACCGAAGTGTGGGCTTCACTCACAAAGATTAACTCTAAACAATTTAGAGAACTAATATTGTCACAATGGTGTTTAGCTTTTAGAATTTCAAACACTCTCACAACACTTGTGAATGTTTGAACTCTCTCTTTTCTCTCCTTTGCACTTGTGTGAATGAATGCAAAAATATTAACCTTACAAGTGAGAGAAATGGTAGAGATTATATTCTCTTACCCAAGCCAGCTAACCTTGTCATTAAGCATCTAATGCTTTCTTGCAATGGCCAACACAAATATGTGAATGTCATACCAAAGCATAAGAAATGATTTGCTAATGTCAAAACCAATTAGGTATATACATGCCACCTAATAGACATAATAAGTTGGAGAGCATGGCAAGCCATATGGCTTTGTCTCCAAGGTAAATAAAAATCAATATCTTAATAATGATTAAATTGCCTTCAATTATATTATAGTAATTATCTCATTATTATTACTAACTTGATTATCTCAAAATCAAGAGTTGATTATCTCATAATCAAAGAATTTTAGAAAATATTAAGTTAAACTAATTTAATATAATTTTCATTTGTGACAAAAAAAATATTATTAATCTCATTAATAATATATAAATATAATGTGAGCATATTATTAGACAATCTAATTATATTAGGTTTGCTACAGTTAATCGAGCTAGCACGGGGACCAAATGGACCTACGGTTCTGAGCTCCAATAATTCCGAAATATTAATTAAACTCTTTAATAAAATATTACAAATTATTAACTCCGCATTATTCCACTAAAAAACTCGAAGTTGAACTCCCGTTACCATAGATGGATAAAATAAACCGAACAACTTCGGTGTCCATCGATATAGTCATTACATATGGATATAGTCCTTCACGAATATCTCATAAATTGAGTCGGGTCCAAATTCCGTTAAACCCCTCTAAATATTTTGTCTCTTAAGTCTGATTGATTCTATAATGAACAATTATGAATATTAAACTTTCTATTCATAATAGAAAAGTTAAGCGCTCAAATTATTCAAGTCCCGAATCAACTCTTAAAAAATATATTCATCTATTTCTCGTAAGAATGAGTGAATTCCATATCTATGTAAAATGTTCTCAGTTACACACCAAACCATATCCCCAAAATACGTAATTATTGGCCGGAAATGCAACACCAATCTCACCATAGTAAATCAAATGACATAACCTGTCATGCATGAGTTCGTAAAACACTCAGGATTAAGATCGAATCCATATATGACCATCTATTAGATAAAATAAATTTCTTTGGTAAACGGATATTAAAAGAAATTTGTATTTATCTGAGTCCAGTCCTAAATGATCTCATCATACAAGGTGTCTCCATTCCCATGTCACGAACCCGGATCAAGGTCGTCATACAAGTATAGAATGGACCGCAGCTATAGATAAACCACAAATAAATAACCCTATTTGTTTGCCCGCTATGGACTATTTAGATTACTAACTTCATACTTAAATCCTCTTATGCATCAAACATACACTAAGTCTGAAGGTACAAGAGTAATCAAGGTAAACAAGATAATTGGATAATATGCGATATAAATCAAACAACTTTGATAAAATGAATAATGCATTTATTATTATTACAATAATCAATTCTGTTTACAATACATGAAGCTCTATGACATAAATCCCAACAGTTTGCTCCACCAAACTTATCTGGTTTCTCTCCATGAGTGACCGATAATGTGATATTCCACTAGTCATGTGTAACTAGAAATGAAACAGTAATCAATAAGTCTATAAAAGACAAATCACACAACGACCAACTATATGATATTATTTATGTGTTACACTAAGAGTCCACTTGTTGTTATTTTGGACAGTAGTACCAAATAACACAAGTCCTTGAATTTGTGACTAAGGTTTCTTATGATAAGTGAATAAAGGAAAATTCCCAGAGAACGAGGGGGGTCCGGTGTAACCACTTAAATCCCTTCCCACTAGGCTCTTATCGCACTATTGACATAATTTCCTTAATCACTTTCTCAATATAATATTTTAGGCGTTCAATCTCAGTGTTACACTTCAATCCACAAGTACAGTAATATTCAAATATATATGTGTCTGTGTGTGTATATACAAATTCAATCAAGCTTGGATGGAATTACTTGTGTATAGCTACACTTTTTATTCTCAACCAAGTATGCAACAAACAAGTAATTTTCAACTTTATCACATTAAAGACTAGGTGTATGCTTGTGATAATTGAATACTCTAATATTAACTTAAATCTATACTACCAAGTTTATAAATTCAATATATTATTTTACTAAGTTAATATTGCTATATATTCTATAATGCCAATTCCACAACTATAACATGTATATCATATGATAATTATCAATATCTTATAGATTGATCTTAAGTCTATGTTATTATTTTTAAATCTAAAATTTCAGGATTGTCTTGCGTTAGTGTCACGTTCATTTAGCTGTTCGAACGAAATTTTCCAGTGAGTTCGCGTTCATGCAGCGTTTGAAAATGCATTCGAACGAAAATTACGTAAAAAAGAATTTTTTACCTACGCGTTCGTCGGGCATTCGAATGGCCTTATGTAATTTTTATGCATATAATATATTTTCCAGGAATAAGGACATTGAAGCATGTAAAATTAGATTAAAAAACACATGTAAAATAATAAGTTCTTAAGATTGTGTCCAAATGTATTATTAAACAAATTTAACATGCATTATTTAATTAATTTTTCACTAACGTACCAAAACCAGAACATAAACCATTAGACTTAGAAAAATCTGGAAAAGATTGAAGATGATTGAAAACTTGATCCAAGTCGAGTTTCTTCTCTCCTTAAGAACTTATTAGCCCCGCCTCGATGCTCTACGAATGTCTTATGGCTAACGTTCTCCCATGATTATTTGGTTGTTTCTTGTATAAATGGCACTCCTTTCAAGAACTTGAACTTAAGGAAGAATGGTGGAAACTCTCTCTTTAATTGACTCTCTGAACTATGAATGCTTTGTTAAATTTTTTGGATGTTAGAAAATGAGCCCAAGACCCCCCTTTTTATAGGCATGAAATTGTGCTTTTGTGGGCACATTTTGGTTTACGGTGTAAACCTCCTAAGGGTTATACTCATTCCTTATGTCATTTAAAGCCTAGAGACACATACCTTCACTTTAGTGGAAATGTCATTTCATTTTTGTGCATTTCTCATAAGGCATTACTTAAGGGATATGTCCTTCATCTTTGGGTATTTTTGAATTATTTAGGGAAGACCGGAAGAAATTAGGGTATTAAACAATAATTTCTTCAGCTCACTGAAAAATAAGAAGAACGAAAGGAAAATGAATTAAAAAAAAAATTAGACATGTGTGCTACAGTGCGCGCGTTCAATTCACGCGCGTCGCGTGCTGAATTTATTTTCGCTCGTTCTTGAGCTTCCAGACTCCGATTTAGTCCTGATTTTTTCCTATACATTCATAATGGAATATAATATTTCATTAAATTATTTAAAATTACCCCATACTTGATATCCATGGGTTAGATTCATTTCCGCTGCGCGGGGCACCAATCCGACCCTATGGATTCCACAACTACGTAAGTCGAACAAAATGGTATCAGTAGCAAGACTTAACCACACAATACATGTTTTTGAATCTATGTCATAGTAATTTTAATTTAATTATGCATAAGTCATATTGGATATGTATTGCATATTTTAAATTAAAAATTTTGACCTAATTAAATTAGTGACTTGATTGTCATAAATCTCTTATGCTTAGGTGATTACTTTATATTAAGTAATAGTATTAGTAATGTCGGAGCATTATTGGAAGGTCCGTCTTGTCAATACGGAGATGGATGAGTTCTTACTACTTATATCCAATATCGTCATTAGTGTGAGGGTATTAGTGCCAAAATTTAGATGGCTCCAGTAAAACATTAGATGTAGCATGGTGGGTTAACGTAGTCACCCAATATCATCATTAGTGTGAGGTTGTACATACGAAGTTTATTAGTGCATATTGACAAGTATACACCTAGAACACGTCTTAATACAATATCGTCATTAGTGTGAGGATAAGAAACGGTTCAGGACTAAACTAGGAGTCACATGAATGTGATGGCCTTGAAGGTCTACCTAATGAGTTTATAAAGGCCAAGACCGTCGTTAGTGTGAGACTGAAGTAAATGTCATGGGATCCACTTCCCGCTATGAAATTTTGATAGTCAAATTTCTATTTTTCTGTTAAGGGAGATTACGAAATTACTTAAAGTATCGGGAGTGCATTAACGGATTTAAAATTCCATAATCAATTAGTGTTATTATTTTGAAATGAAAACTATTCTGCTACTATTTAAAATATTTTCTTGTAGATTGTTGCTACTAATCCATTGATGAGACTTTTGGTACCAATAAACTAAAAGGAGCCGAGAATTATTTCGAATGGGAAATGAACATACGCCTTGTCTTGGAGTTTGAAAAGTTGACTTATGTCACTGTCAATCCACTGCTTGTTGAAATCGATCACGACTCCACTCTAGAAGAGCGAGAAACTTTTAATAAATGGAAGGATGATAACCTTAAGGTAAAATCCTACATTTTGGGATTGATGGTTCCTGATTTGCTGAGACAATAAATTGAAGTACCGGATATTTGGAGTATCATGCAAACACTCAAGGAGTTGTTCGAGGAAAATCAAGAGATGGAACTTTATCGAAGGTCTAAGGAATTTTTTCGTGTTGAACTCAAGGATGGAGGAGCTGTCAGCACTCATGTTTTGAACATGATCGATCAGATTCGATACCTGGAACGACATGGCATTGTGATTGATGAACGGCTGGGTCGTAATTTGATTTTGTCTTCTTTGCCTGGATCTTATGCTGGGTTTGTGTTAAATTTCCATATGCACTCAATGCAAGTCAGCTATGAAGAACTTCATAACATGTTACGCATGATATGAGAAAAGACAACCCCACTTTGTATCTCCATGATGGAGCTGGCTCTTCAAAGACTTTTGGGAAGTCAAAGAAAATAAAGATGGGCAAGAAGAAGATATCAAAGAAGAACTCCAGGAAGCACAAATGTGCTAAACCATCAGTAGCTCATGACAAATGTCGACAAAGCAAGAAGTCTGGACATAGGAATAAAGAATGTCCAGAGCTGAAAGGAAAAGCATGACCCTCAGGTACGCTTTGTATTTTTTCAATTATTGACATCTCATTAGCCTTAGATACAAATAGTGGATGGGTGTTAGACACTAGCAGTCCTACTCATATTTACAACTCTCTGCAGGTAATAAGGGTAAGAAGAAGGCTGAATAAAGGGGAGATCCAGCTTAGAGTTGGCAATGGCGAGACATTGGATGTCAAGGCCATAGGAACAATTATTTTAGATCTCCCCAATGGATGTAAATTAGATTTGCATGACTGTTATTATGTTCCATCACTTATCAGACAAATAATATCACTGCTAATATTAGATAAAGAGGGATATAAATAAACATTAAGAATGAAACTTTATGTTTGTATGATAAATATAATTTATTGAAATGTGAATGTTCTTTATCTAACGGTCAATATGTTTTGGAAACATGTAGAGATGTATTTAATGTAAAGGAAAATACAAATAGGAAATATGAATTAAATAATACTGAATTATGAGATATGAGATTGGGCCACATAGGTGTTAGACCCATTTCCGCTGCGCGGGGCACCGATCCGACCCTAGGGGTTCCACAACTTCCCCAACAACGGCTTCTTGAGTCGGGTGTCGGCTAGTTGTTCAAGGTGGTAGGCACCACCCCTGATGATCTCGGTAATTTTGTAAGGTCCCTCCCACTTGGTACTTAATGAGCCCTCATCAGGCCTTCTTGTATTTATGGTGACCCGTCTTAGGACTAAGTATCCGGGATGAAAGGTTCGTACCCGAATAGGGGTATTCACGGGTCGGGTTTGTTTTTTAAAAAAACCGATCGGGTCGGGTCGGGTCAACCTAATATGTAGTAAATGACTAAATGTAATATATATAATTTTACCGATACAAAGTTGACAAGTTAAGATTGTAGATGAAATGGAAAATTATTTTGTTAGTTTCTAAGTAGTTATGGGTTCGAATCTCATCTCCCACAATCCAAAATTTCTATATTTTCTTTCTTGTTCTCATCAATTTCATTGCATTTTTTTCCTGTTTTAAGTCTTATACTTATAGAAGCTTGAAAATATTTTTAATCAATTTCATTGAAGGCCATCAACAAATAATAATAATTATCCCATTAACAAGTGAATGAATATTACTTATCAGATGGAAGAAACAAATCAACAATAATGAAACAACACCACAAATTCTTCATAATTCATATAAGTAGTTGGCAGTTGCCAGAAGCACTTTTAAATAATGAAACAACAACACAAATTCTTCATAATTCAACACACAAATTCTTCATAATTCAACACAAATTCTAAATCAAACACCAAAGACCAAACTACAAAGTACAAACTACACAATGAAAATAATATTACTTCAACATACAAAGTCTCCATAAGACGCAAAGTCTCCATAAGACGCAATGATTTCTTAAGAAAACAATTCAACTTACAGTATTATAGTCCAACTTCCAAATTTTCAACAAATTTCAAAACTTACAGTCTTACAGTCCAACTTCCAAATTTCCAACAAATTTCAAAACTTATATGAAGCAATGACTTCCAAATTTCAAAACTTCAACTTCCAAATTTCCAACCAAGTGTCCATACGACGGCAAACCTGTAATATCAAATAATATTATTATCACTCACCAATTATATGAAATTATAAATAATATGCAGAGAAATAAAAAGTAAGAGAAACCTTATATGGATTCATCAGCATAATCAACATAATCGTTCATATCATCATTAAGCAAGCTAGGCTCAATAGTATAAGTAGAGCTTGATCCTGATATTTCTACAATAAAAATATAACAATGAAATAAAGAAACAACCTAAATAATTAGAATAATAGAATCCATATTTTGTTATAATAAGTCTTAAATAATTTCAATAAATTTAAGAATAACAATACCTTAAGCAAATTCCTCAAATTTCTCCACATCATCCATGGCAGCTCGAAAATCAATTTGAGTCGACATAGATCACAACCAATTTTGAGCACAAATTAAAGCTTCCACCGTCGCATGAGCTAATGAACTTCTAAATGGATCAATTACCCTACCACCCGTGCTGAAAGCCGACTCGGAAGCCACTGTAGATATCGGAATAGCCAAAACAGTCATTGCTACTTTAGATATAGTTGGATATTTGGAAGAATTCACTTTCCACCAATTCAACAAATCAAAAGTTTATGAATCTTCTTCACACCCATCTGACATATATCTAACCAAGTCACATTGAGTCTCCACACTTTTCTCATCCAACAAATACTTTTTGAATTGAAAATTAAGAAACTTCCGAGCTTCTCCAACAATAGAACTAGCATTATCCTCCAAAATAATATCATTTGTACTTGTAGTTGGCACACTCATCCCACTAGAAGATCCCACTGAAGACTCATCCTTAAAGTATTTATACAAATCATTCAAGGCATCTCGTATCCGAGTCTCAACATCAAAAGCCTTAGAAACATCATAAATTTGAGAGAGGAGGAACTTCACATATTTCATCTTACACCTTGGATCAATAATAATACCAACAAATAACACGCAATTCACTTTTCTAGGATTCTCCCAATACTTGTCAATTTTTTTTCATATTAATAGCCATTCTTTCTAACATCAAATCACCACTTTTGGCATATTGAAGTAATATGGTTTGAATCCTTACAAATTCATGGAAAAAATTATTTGAAGTCACATGCAAAGAACCCGAAAATGATAGAGTAACATCATAAAATACTTGCAAAAACTTCACTAGGCATCTACATCGACTCCAAGCATCCGACCTAGGAGGCCCTTTAATTTTAACCCCATCAAAGTACAATCTAAATCTGGGATCATCATCTTCTAACCTATAAAAGGCTTTCTCAAAAATCTCTGCCGCCTCCAACATCAAGTAGGTAGAATTCCACCTAGTCTCCACATCAAGACATAAAATGCTTTTACACTCAATTTTCTCCCGCTCAACACTACTCTTAAAACTCAACTTCCTATCGGGGGACGATCTCACATATCTTACCGCATTTCTTATTTTCTCAATCACTTCATTATTCTCTCGCAAGCCATCTTTTACAATAAGGTTAACAATATGTGCACAACATCTCATGTGAAGAAATTTATGGTCTAAAATAGTGGAAGGCCATTCTTTAGTTCTTCGTGTTATATACCTTATTGGACCATCATTAGAACTAGCATTATCAACAGTGATAATGCAAATTTTATCAATTCCCCAATCTAATATGCATGTTTCAATAAATTTACCAATTGTCTCCCCATTGTGATTAGACACTTGACAAAAGTTTAAAATTCGCTTTTGAAACTTCCAATCATTATCTATCCAATGGGCTGTAAGACATATATAATTTAAATTTTGAATTGAAGTCCAAGTATCCGTGGTTAGACACACACGCCGATACTTCATTATAGATTTCAATTTCATCTTTTCATTTTGATATATTTTCAAACAATCCCTCACAACAGTCATACGAGAAGGAACTATCATTTGAGGATTCAAATATTGAGAATAATTCCTAAATCCTTCCCCTTCTACCATTTTAAATGCCAACTCATCAACTATTACCATCCTAGCAAGCATAACCTTTTCTTCTTCAATAGTAAAATGAACTGATTTTAAGTTACCCACCCCTCTACCATCTTGTACTTTCTCATATTTCAAGGTTTGTTGTTTAGGGTCAACAACTCTATAGGGGTATTTTTTACACCTCACATCTATATGGGTACGTAAATTTTTAGTGCCATGAAAATGAGAATATGCCATATACTCATCTCCACAATAATTACACTTAGCTTTTTAGGCACCATCAACAACAATCTTCTCAAAATGATCCCAAACAGAATAATCAGAATTATTAGTGTGTTGCGGCTTAGACTTCATATTCTTAGTAAATTTTCTTTTTTTAGGCAAATGATGAGTGGTAATTATATCATTATTTTACACTCATTTAACATAATATTTTGTATAGTTTCTCGAGTTTTATGAACGTCTTGATGTGTTTTATTGTTATTTTACAGATAAATAAAGTTTGAGAAGCATTGGAAGCAATTTGGAGCCAAAACAGTGAAAATGACGAAAAAAGGTAAAATTGTAATTTGGCCGCATCGCAACGCTCAAGCCTTTGGCGTCACGACGTCTAACGTGCGCCGCCTGCTAACTTGCACCGAACATGTGGATCAGTCATAAGAAATTTTCTAAAATGCACCAGATGCTAACGTGCGCCGATAATACTAACGTGCGATGTGCCACGTGTCACCATCATAACCGATCATGCTAAAATGTGCCTGGACACGTTTCGCAATCCTATGGTGCCGACACTTCGCGTGACACGTGTCGTCTTCTGATTTGACCGAATCATCCGCGAATCATATGCCGCCACGTCTCAAGATATCATTGGACCGAATTATTGCGTGCCACGTGTTGCATTTCTATTGGGCCGATGAAATCCGCGTCAACAGTCAACGTCCGTGCGCTTTGACCGAGTCAACACAAGCCAGCGTCGCGACGCAAGAAGGATTTTGGCGTCACGACGCCGGACCCAAAATTTTCTTATAAATTGAGGTTTTCTGCACCTCATTTGGTGTGCTTTCCTTGGGATTTTTTCCCTGATTTCATAGGATAACATCTATTTTGTAAATTATTAATAATATTTAAATTATGTATTTTTATTTTTAGTTTTTATTACAACTTTCTTTTTATTTACTTTTATGTTTTGTAGTTAAAATTTTGCTGACGTAAAAGGTGAAACATTTAATATAATTATCTAGGTTAATCTCACTTAATTATAAAATTTAAATTATAATTTAACCGGATTAATTAATGGCAGACTTTATTACCTCCTATATGGTCAGTCTAAATATAAATTACTTTACCGCCTATATGGCTGGTCTTTATGTGACAGATAATTACCGCCTATATGGCTGGTGCAGTTGGACTAAATGGATTATCGCCTATATGGCTGGTGTTAAATGTTTAAAATTATTAATTCCTGAGAAAGAATAACAGAAAATGATTTATATATTATAATAAGTGAGATTCCTAGATAAATATTAAATGTGGATCCTCTAACCCCAGCATTTTATTTTTATTCTAGGGAAGTGATGAAACACAATATTACAAGGCTTAATAATTGATTTAATTATTTATTGGGTAATTCTTTAGTTTGTTTATTGAGTCTTAAGCTTAATGCTTCTTGTTGTCTGATCACCAATAAGATTGATGTAGTAAACTTAAAATGAACTTGACAAATGAATTTTAGGTTTCAGCCTTAGACTCACTAGCCCACGATCTTCTTAGAGGATAGATAACCATTTAATAGATTTCCTTACATGATAGACATATACCTGTCGGGCGGGGGTAGCCATAATTGGAACTTAATCTTAATGAATCCAGGTAATTTGGTTGACATAGACATATGGTTCAATTGGGTTATACTGGGTATTTGCATCTAACCATCGACAGAGGCTTTTGCATATCTTCGTGTTCCAGGTTAGCAAACTAATTTATTACACATATATAAGAGAATCAATTCATCTTTATAATAATATTGTGTGGAGTCACAACCCTGGATCTTTGAGTCTTTTGTTATTTTCCTTAGTATTTTCTTTTGTGTCATTTAGTATTTTATTTATCAAATCCACATTCAACCAACAAAAGCAATCATTCTCTTCTCCCTATAATTAGATACCTGTAAATAAATAGTATCAATAATTAATAACAACAGTATGAATTGAGTCATCGTGGGATCGATATTTTTATACTACTTGAACTATACGTGCACTTGAGTTATACGTGTGTGTTTACGCCGGTCAAGTTTTTGGCGCCGTTGTCGGGGACTTATTTTTCTTGAGTTATTAATTTTGAAGCTATCTAATTTACTTGTATATAATTTTCTTTATTTTTATTTATAATTTTTATTTCTTTCTTTTGTTTTCCGGTGGTTGAAAAATGGAACATTATTGGGAGATTGAAAGATCACGAGCTTTACTAAAAAATACACCCCAAATCTGGGAGCAACAGTCCGGTTTTCTGAGGCCTGTTGTCCAGCCCAACAACTATCACTAGATGTCAGAATCAAGCAATACTACATTTGCTCATCAGAACGAAATTGGGAGATGTGTGATATGTGATGGTAACCACCCGAGCAATCAATGTATATACCTTTCAGAGTGGCAGAATTATTTGAATCATTCAAGGTACGAAGAACCATCATACTTTCCATCTTATCCACCATCCATCTACGATTTTCATCAAGAACCAGAACCATCAGAGGAAGATCAGATGGTTGACATGCTCAAAGATTGGTTCAAGAAACAAGATTAAAAGTTGGATACAATGCTTGAATGAGTCCAAAATCAATTCGAAAGTATTCAGAGATAATCAGCATCCATTCAGAGACTGACAGAACAAACGAGACAATTAACAGAAAATCAGAGCTACATACCTCAAGGAGCATTTTTAGATGACACTGATGAAGCCTTTGAGTACCAAGCATTTCACGATGACACTTTAGAAGATGAAGAGGCTGAGCAGAATCAAGAATCTGAGGTATCAGTTCTGGAGCCCAAACCAACAGAATCTCAGTTTGATTTTTATTATTCTGACTCTGACGAGGATGAAAAAGATGAGCTATTTGTACCAACTGCACCAACAAATGAGGATGAAACTTTTCATCCCCAAAATGAAGATCTTATAGAATGCTTTGCACTAATGTTTGAAGATGATTTACCTGAGCCAATCATTTCACTCAGATCAGATGATGAAGACCTAAAAACAGACATATATTTACATCATCAGATTTACACTTATGGAGCATGTATTTCACAGATGACAGATGAAGAATTGAAAGCGAAAATTTTAAAATTCATCTGTGAAGAAAATGTGGAGCAAGAAGCAGAGCAAATGGAGGAGAAAATGTCTGACTTTATTAAAGATCTAGAGCATTCAGGCGAAACATCACTGTTTTGGGGAGTACAAATCAAAGATATCACCTAGAAGCTCGACAGAATGGAACTCCCATTCCAAGTCAAACACCATACGAGACCTCCTGATTTTCTTTCTTTATTTTCAGGAATTATTGGAGCAACAAATATTAAAAAGTGGCACGAGCACTGAATGAGACAAAACTCTTTTTACCACCTTACCGTTGGAAGATACCCTTCAAAAGCAACGCACACAGGATTGTCTTTAATAGGACATCCAAAACGACGCTGAAACCTCTTTGACAGATGGATTTCAGTCATGTCTGGCTGAAGACGAAAAATTTAGCGCTAGCAGGGAGGCAACCCATGCACTTTGTTGTAATTTCTATTTTTATATTTTATGTATACATGTTGCAGAGTTTTTAATTTTGTGTGTTATTTTTGTAGGAAAAGGCACAAACGGAGCATTTTAAGACAGAATGAATGGTGTTTGGAAATCACAAAGAAGAGAGCTAATTCATTTGTGATGGCTGAGTAAAGAATGGTTTCTTGAGACGCATCCTTATGAATTTATACTAAGCTAGTGGCGTATTGCGTACACAATTCTGTTGCCTTAATAATTGCTTTGATTTTCTTTTCTGTTTTTATTTCCTTAATTTTCGACGACAATATCTAAACTTTTTAAACTTTTCACGATTTATTTTAACGTTCATCTAATAATTGTCATTTGGCAGGTACTAGTGCTACTATTACTCACCCATTTTCAGGTTCTATAAATTCAGCTCTACATTTCTCTCTTCGACACATCCATATATACATCCAAATAAGAGAAAGAAAATGGAAGTAACATCACAGCAGCAAATCAAGTGAATTTGTGTTTTTTGTGGATCCAATTCTGGTAATAAACCAGAATTCATTAAGGCTGCAAAGGAATTGCGGAGAGTCATAGCAGAACGAAATATGCACCTAGTATATGGCGGTGGCAATCTTGGATTGATGGGAAGCATTTCAAAAGCCGTTCAGGAAGGTGGCTGTCATGTTTTGGGAATCATTCCAAAAACTTTAGCGGACGAACACATAATTGGAAAAACAAATGGAGATGAACGCATTGTCTCGGGGATGTCTGAATAACTCCTTGAAATGGTTAATACTGCTGATACGTTTATTGCTTTATCAGGTGGGCTCAGAACGTTTGAAGAGATATTCACAGTCGCATCATGGGCATATTTGAACATTCATCAGAAGCCCATTGGATTACTCAACATTGAACATTTTTTCAATTTCCTGTTTGTATTTCTTGCGGAAGCCAAAAGACATGAGTTCGTCACAAATCAGTACATGATATTTTCCTGATTGCAACAAAGGCCGAAGAACTAATTGACCAAATCCTAGCCTTTGAACCAAAAATCGACCCCATTCTTTCCAAGTTGAGCTGGTCAGATAGCGATCGTGGTAAGAAGCATAAATTGGACATAGATCTTAATCGGTAAATTTTCCTGTAGAATTTCAGCTAACCAGGTATTATCTTCTAAACTCTTCTTCTATTGTTTAAGACATTGGGGACAATGTCTCATTTAGGTTTGGGGGAGGAAATCAGTTGATCAGTATCTTATTTTTAGTTGTGTGTTGTTTTTATTTTTAGTCCAAAATTTTTCAAAAAATACAAAAACAAATTGAAATTTTTTCAAAAATTACAAAAATATTTTGCGTTTTTATGTTTTTACTTTGACTAAAAAAGTGAAATTGGTGAGAGATAACTGTGTAAGGAATTCTCACTCCTGGTACGTATCTAAACCTATTTCAGAACAAGTTAATTTTTGTTTATTTCCTTTTAGATTATTTAATTTGTAAATTCTCCATAAATCTGATTAAAATTGATCTTCATATGCTCAGTTGGAAGGTATTAACAATATGCATGGTAACATACGTACATGAGCTAAAATTGAAAAGTTTGTAATATTCAGTGCTCTAGTTTAATTGGAGGAAGCATCTCAAAAAGTGATGAAAAAAAACGTATGTGATCCGAGTTATTAAGTCTGTAAGGGTGCTTTAACACCTAGTGCCCTAAAGCCAACTGGTTTGGGAGTCACTGGCCCAAAGCTCGCTACATGGATCAAATATGCTGCAAAAATATATATATCTGAAGTCTGAGTAATTAAGTCCGTAGGGGTATCTTAACACCTGGTGCCCTAAAGCCAACTGGTTTGGAGCCACCGACCCAACACTCGCTACATAGATGGAAGATATTGTATATAAATAAAAAAAATCAAAGAAAAAATTAGAAAAATCCGAAAAAAATTATTCCATAATTAAAGTCTAATGGGCTTTTAATTAATTTCTTAAGGCGTGGACTTTTGGTCAACTCGGGTCAAACCGAATAACCAAAATCCAATCCGGGAGTTACCCCATAAGCCTTTAAATTAATTTTGGCCCATTAGGCCCAATTAAATAATTAAGGTCCATTAAGTCATAATTGGACTTTATGGATGCGGTTTTGGGCCCAATTGGATCCAACCAAATTGGCCTAAACCTAACTTGGTACAACCAAGCCCA
The DNA here is from genome assembly GCA_019454045.1 of Zanthoxylum bungeanum. Lineage (NCBI taxonomy): Eukaryota > Viridiplantae > Streptophyta > Magnoliopsida > Sapindales > Rutaceae > Zanthoxylum > Zanthoxylum bungeanum. The sequence continues at coordinate 22,709 of SKCR01037634.1, forward strand.
AAAGCCCAATTACAACCTATAAGGCCCAATTTCCCAAAACAAGCCCAATTAATTAACTTATAAAATTCTAAATTCCATAATTAATTAACCTAAGTGTAATACACAATTAACCACCCAATTAATATTTCTAAAACATCAATTAGCATACTTAATCATGCATTTCTACATTAAATAGTGTCCAACACAATTTATCAAAATCAAACCCAATTTACATGCTTAAAGTCTCGGCAATTAGGGGTTTTTCAATCCGATTCGGTTTCAATCAAGTTGAATCCATAATCATCATTTCTCAATCAATTAAACTCATCCAATGAATCAAAATACAAAAAACACAATGAATTTCATATCCAATTGAATTTGGCCAAGCCTACTTTAATTTGGGGAAAATTGTTCCAAATCAAAATTCAATCCAATTGAACTTCAAATTAACATTACCCACTTGTTTCAAGTCATCCAATGATCAAAAAATAAAATTATGCCAAGACATTATGGCTCTTCAAATTCGGCCAACATAAGCAATTTGGGGAAATTTGTTCCAAACACAATTTCAACAAATTGATCCAATCAATCTTAAATTAAACATACTTTAAGCATTCTCATTCATCCAATTTCACAAAATATGCTCAAAATCAAGTTTACCCAAATTTGTCACTTTAGGCCAACATAAAAAATTGGGGAAACTTGTTCCAAACATAATTTCTTCAAATTGATCCAATCAATCATTAATTCAACAACTTTAAGCATACTTAATCAATCAATTCAACCAAATAATGCTTCAATTGATTTTACCCAATTTGCCATGCCCAAAATTTGGGGAAAAATGGATCCAACCAAATTTCTTGAAATTGATCATGCACAACATCAATTCAACCTCATTCAAGCATACTATATCAAACAATTTAACCATTTGATGCTCAAATTGAGTTTACCCAATTTTAACCCTAACTTTTTCATGCTTGATCAAAGCTCATAGATACCATTGTTGGTTTCTAATATAGGTCCCAAGATCATGAAATCAAGCAAGAAACGCATGAATACTTCAAGGAGTAAGGCGGAATACATACTCACATTGAATGGTTTTGATGAAATGAAGAACACAAGCCTTCAAGCTCCCTCAAAAACGCACGGCAGTAGCTCCTCCTTGCTTTGGACTGCTCGGTTTTGGTGGTGGTTGTCTCCTCCATGACAGGCCATTGATGACTCCATGGAAGCTCCAAGCTTCAAGCTTTCCATGCTCATGGAAACACTTCCCTATCACCTTGTATTAACCCATGGTGTGTGCTAGCACCTTATCTTCTTCATTTTGATGGATCAAACGAAAAGAAATGATGAAGAAATCGGTCTCCAAACCGAATGAGAGAGAGAGGATTTTCATGTTAACAAAAACCCTAAAAAACGTGAATGTTAAGGAGAGAGAGAAAGTGTAAAACGCTTTTTATATATTTCCAAAATTTAATAAAAGCATTTACCACATTTTACTTTCAAAAAGCAAAGTCAAAAAGATCAAAAGCAAAAGCAATAATGCTTTTCCATCACCTATCACTATTTACATCAAGTCACTTTAATAAAGTGACTACATGTCAAATCACATCACTCAAAGTGACAAGTGATTTGACGATTGATGCGACTAGTGATTTGACGCTTGATGTGACTTGCGTGCCGCGCTCGAATTCGAAATGCGAATGTGCTCGCAATCACACTCGGGCTCGGGTTCGCTAATTCTGAATTAACGAATTTTCCGTCGCGTCGTAATTAAATGATTACGCATAGCGAAATCACTATTCACGTCGCTAATGAATTAATTCTAAATTAATTCGTTCGCCCGAATTAAAATCCAATTTCAATTCCGTGTCGAAATCCAATTTCGTATAATATATCGAATATATTATTTTATCGATTAATTCCAAATTAATCGTTCTCTCTCTTTAATCAATATTTTATCCTAGATAAAATATCTCCGTAATTAATCCCAGATTAATTTTCTCTCTCATCGAATTAATCCCAGATTAATTCTTTCTCTCTCTTCTAATTAATCTCAGATTAATTTAGCGCGAGTCATACATCATCGGTGAATCTTTGGGAAGCGACCCATGAGATCCCCGGATATGTTGGCAGTAAATACGGTCGTCGGACTATCTGAACACGTAAGTACCTCGTACTACGTTTATACCGATTTACAAGACAAGGTTGGCTTCTAGCAAAGCGCCATGCCTACCCAATTCTCCGGAAATATCCTTAGAGGAATATATGATCTATATCAAGCGTAGTATACCGTAGTATTGCGTATTTCTGTCCAGTATCGGATGATCACGTGCTAGGCCTAGGGCTGGAATTGTGTCTGCCCCGTACGAAGCACATACCGGATGTCTGGTAACTAGTCTCTATAATCTGATAAACATGACCTAGTCATAATATCCCGATAGCTCGAGCATTTAAGAGAACGAGTTTCATATTCTACGTGATCGTCATCTCCACTATGACTGGAGTGATACTTCCGTCTTGACATCACACCCAACACACTACGATTCTCAATATACCCAGAATTGGCGTACATAGAACCGGTTAAAGCCCTAGACGACCTCAACTAAAGTATATCGATTATCGTAAGTATTAGCGGTGCAAGTCTCAAGTTAAGACCAAATACACCTACCCTGATTGCAGACTCCCATAGACACATAGTCATACTACCAATGGGATTCCGCGGGGGTCTATCCAGAGCGAAGCTGTTTCCCGTATCATCGGTGAAACACAACCTCCTATTACACTTGCATGAGTATCCTATACCCAAATATATGAGAACTATGCCGTTGTGCCCTCACAAACGCGCACAAGTGTAATACTAGTCTTTTACTTATTTATCGATGTCCAATCTCGATAATACTCAGACTATGGATATTTAACGATTTATCCTTCGTGGACTGATACTGTCTCATATCATTCTCGGTCCAGGAACAAATCATAGGAACCTCTCATCATTTATACATCTAGGTGATCTAATCACAAATGATAAGAGTGCAATCCCCTTTATTACATAGTTAATTTGCACAACAACACCGTGATCTGTACAAATAGTGACGCTATGGGTCATAATTGTCCTCTCGGTCCAGGAACAAATCATAGGGATCTCTCATCATTTATACATCTAGGTGATCTAATCACAAATGATAAGAGTGCAATCCCCTTTATTACATAGTTAATTTGCACAACAACACCGTGATCTGTACAAATAGTGACGCTATGGGTCATAATTGTCCTCTCGGTCCAGGAACAAATCATAGGGACCTCTCATCATTTATATACATCTAGGTGATCTAATCACAAATGATAAGAGTGCAATCCCCTTTATTACATAGTTAATTTGCACAACAACACCGTGATCTGTACAAATAGTGACGCTATGGGTCATAATTGTCCAACAAAGGCTACATATTGAAGCGCCATTTGTGCAAGCATGTTCACTAGGAGTGGCTGAGACTTTTTCAGCTCTTCTTTTGATTCCCGATTGCCTAAATATTTTGACATCCACCAAGTCAAATTAAATATTTCCACAATTTGTTCGGGGATTTGTGCAACGAGGAGAATGAGTCAGGTATTAGTAGAAATTTGTTTCAGAAGAAGAGCGTTGAAATATTGGCTTGAAAATTGGTCAGGCAAGCAAGCCCCTGTTTCATTCCTAGTTAGTTAGTGAATTTGAACGGTTCAATCCAGTTCGCTTCATTTGAATGAGCAATTTTGATGTTTTTATTACATAAACTGAATTCAAATTACAAAAGTAACCTTTAGCAAAACCACTAGCATCCCATACGAAAAATAAATAAATTACAGACAAACTCAAGAATCCATCTGCATCAATATACACTTCACGCTTGATCAGTTTTGAAGCAGTTCCACGTTCTGAAATAGCAATTCTTGAATCTGCAAATATGACCATTGACCACATTCATACATACATTCATACATATATATATATATATGTGTGTGTAAATCATAACAGATGGTACCAAATCAATACCTTAAAGGATTAAATTATTAAGCATTAAATTACAAATATACCTTCGGCTTATTGATGCTAGGTGGCAAAAGGGCAGTTCCCTTTCTGTTTCTAGCAAGCAATCCTTTTGATACAGGTGACATCATTGAATCTGTTGGGCTCCTATACCTTGACAATCCAGATATTTAAAATAAATAAATAATTGAAACAAAATGTGCGACCAAAATTTCAGTATCAAAGAGAAAAAGGATATGTAGAAAAAAAAACTAACATGCCTTTCAGGGAACTTAAATGCTTTAGGCACTTTAAGTCTATCTGGGGGGTTGATTTTTCTCAATTCGTTGCCGGAATCTTGAGAATTATGATCAGTTTGTTGAATCTGCGGCGGCATTTTGTACTCCATAAGGGTTGATTCTGCTTCAACAGGACTCTTCGACGGCGTTTCAATGGCATTCTCCATTGGTTTATAGATTCTTTTACTGAGAAAAGATTATTATTAATAAACAGAGGCAGAGTCAGTTGTATTAAGCCTGCGTGTTTAGAGAGAGTTCTTATATGTCAATCTTTTATGCCCGTTTTGGGAATTGGAGTTGCAACGGTCGAATTAATGCTTTATCTAATCTTGATCTATATACTACCCGTTGAGGTTCAAAATAAAGTTACATAGGTCCATGTTTGACGTGGCAGTATCTAAGAGGGCCACTTCTCCCCCAACTGCCAGCCCCCGTCCCTCTCCCTAAATGACCAAAATATTCCTCAATTTAATAAAAATTCACTTCCCCAATAAATATATATATATATATATATATATATATATTAATTAAAAATAATATATATAATAAATATATATACTTATTTTATTTTATTTTATTTTATTAATTAATTTTTTATTTTTTAAATTTTATATTTTTTTTGCTCTTTATATATCTATTTTTTTTATTTAATAAATATTACAAATTTTATATTTATTATTATTTATTTTGTGTTCATTTATTCATTTAATTTTTGTGATTCTTTTTTAATTTATTTAACACTACTTATGTATTATAAAAATATTCTCATGTATATTAGAAAAATATATATTTAAAAACGAGTACAAATAACAATATAAAAAGTTACACTTAAAAATATAAAAACACAAATTCTAATATATGTTGTCTCCAAAGTCTCATCTGGCGCACTTGGTGATATACTCAATACTTCGTACTATAATTGATTACGAATCCTATAACGAGTGGCTCATTCTTTAGCTTTGTACGATGAATGTTCCCACCACCACATTGGGATAGGTGGTACAAGGTAATGAGGATATAAGAAAACTTGCACAAAGTGTCTGCCAACATGAGCAATAGCTATTTCTTGAAGCTATTACTTTGGAACTGCAGGGGACCTTAATGGCAAGTGAGTAAAACAACTCCAAATATTCTCAGTAAATGTATGTAGTACAAGATTGTACCTCGATGCGATGACAATTCCTAAACTCATTGAGTCCATCCAATGTACCTCTAGTGCCGGCGACTGGAAGAAATGCAGTAAGTGTAATAGATTGTCTGCCCATCCGTTTGATAGATAAAGTCGATCATATAAATCCTTATTTTGTTGAATCTCTTCAATAAGGTCGCATCGTACTTGTGTTAGTGTTCCTAGAACATGCCAAAGATCTAATAAGCATGAAAACATGTTCATAAATTCAAAATAAGTTGCGGAATTACTTACATTGAATGGATTTGAGCTTTAATATTTTGAGAAGAAGATCCAAGATCCAGGATCCAAGATGCTTCCTTTGTTGATTCCAAGCTTTGAGTTGAAGATCTCCAAGATCTTTGCTTTGTTGATTCCAAGCTTTTGAAGTTGTTTCCCTATCACCTTAGTTGATTCCATGAAGTGCTAGCTCCTTTGAAAATGCAACAAAATCAAAGTGTAGAGAGGATGAGGCTCACGCCCATTGTAGAGAGTATTAGGGTTTCCATTTCCAAAATGACTTAAAAGTGTGTTGTGTGTAGAGAGAGAAGGCTTTTTGGTTTTGTTAAAGGGTTTTACCCTTTTACCCAAAACCATGTAGTTGGGGTAATTTGGTTTCACCTAAACCAAGTGGTTGGAAAGTAAGTGGTTTTGGCATAAATGACAACCACTTTCCAACCACCACTTCACAAACTCAAAATGTCTCTACGAATATTTGCCGCGGCTCGGTTCCGTTTAATCCGATTAAACGAACTTTCATCGCTAAATAATTAAATCTAATTTAATTAAATAACGATGCCTCGCAAATATATTACGAACGTCGTTTACAAATTAATTCTAAATTAATTCGTTCGTTCGTATTAAAGTCCGACTTTAATTTCGTAACGAAATCCAATTCATATTAATATATCCAATATATTAATTTTAGCCCATATGAATAAATTAAATAGAAAAATCAAATTTAACCATTAAATTTATTTTACCGATTAATTCCAAATTAATCGCGTTCTCTCTCTTCCGAACACATTTAATCCCAGATTAAATAATACCTCAATTAATCCCAGATTAATTTTCTTTCAGATTAAATAATACCTCAATTAATCCCAGATTAATTTTATTCTCTTAATTAATCCCAGATTAATTCTCTCTCTTAATTAATCCCAGATTAATTCTAATTTAAATCAACTTTCATCGGTGAATCTTTGGGAAGCGACCCAAGAGATCCCTGGATATGTTGGCAGTAAATACGGCCATCGAATTATCTGAATACGTGCGTACCTCGTACCACGTGCTTACCGATTTACAAGACATGGTTGACTTCTAGCAAAGCACCGTGCCTACCTAATTCTCCAGAAATATTCTTACCGGAATATATAATCTATGTCAGGCGTAGTATACGTAGTATTGCGTATTGCGATCCAGTATCTAATGTCACGTGCTAGGCCTGGGGCTGGAACTGTGTCTGCCCCGTACGAAGCACATGTCGGATGTCTGGTAACCAGTCTCTATAATCGGATATACATGACCTAGTCATAACATCCCAATGACTGCAGTACTTAAGAGCACTAGTACCGTATCCTACGTGACATCATCTCCACTATGACTGGAGTGATACTTTCGTCTTGACATCACACCCAATACACTACGATTCTCAATATACCCAGCAGAGGCGTACACAGAACCGGTTAAAGCCCTAGACGACCAAAACTAAAGCATACCGATTGTCGCAAGCATTAGCGGTGCAAGTCTCAGGTTAAGACCAAATACACCTACCCTGATTTCGGACTTCCATAGACACATAGTCATACCACCAATGGAATTCCGAGGGGTCTATCCAGAGCGAAGCGTACCATCGGTAAAACACAACCTCCTATTACACTAGCATGAGTATCATATACCCAAATATATGAGAACTATACCGTTATGATCTCATATAACACGCACAAATGTAATACTAGTCTATTCCGCATTATCGATGTCCAGTCTCGATAATACTACGACTAGAGATATTTAATGATTAATCCTTCGTGGACTGATATTGTCTCATATCATCTCAATCCAGGAACTAATCATAAGGACCTCCTATCATTTATACATCTAGGTGATCTAATCACAAATGATAAGAGTGCAATCTCCTTGTCACATAGTTAATTTGTACAACAACACCATGATCTGTACAAATAGTGACGCTATGGGTCATAATTGTCCAACAACTTGACCCCAACATTCTTCGCCATACCCGATTAGTGCAGCTATTGCTCAAAATCCATAATGACCATCAGCTTGAACATCAATAGTGTGGGAAATATAACGTTGATATGCCACAAGTAATTTCTTAATATAGGTATCACATATCGGTGGAACTTGAGACTGATCATGGGTTGATCGCCTCCCACGGCCCCATTTCCCTAGAGTTGTTACAGTTGGTTGAGTGACCCTAGATCTTGAAGTGGGTGCATATCCAAAAGAAGGTATGCGACGTCTGTTTTGCTCATCTCTGCCTATAGGTCGACCTCTATGTTCAGTGTTGTACGAAGGGACTCGAACTGTGCTTTGAGATGGATCCGCCATATCGAGAAACTTATCTATCATATGCTCTCGCATACATGGATCCATCCAATCTAATATTTCAACAACTTTTGATATCATGTTAGGTCGTGTTGCATCGTAATTAAACTCGTATACGTGCATAGATAACCTTCTCCAATGTGCGGCAATACTTTGTATCGGAATTGGAATGGAAAGATGAAGGTAATATGCAATATCGTGCACGCATGACAATCTGTATATTACACATGCCGACTAGTTGATGAGATGATTCCTCAACACATTTCAGCTGATCATAAATTTACTTCATCGCCTCTAATGAAATTTGTGTTGATGAATTAATAATGGAGTGACATTATGAATAAAAGTGTTTCCACTGCATACCAAGCATAGGATTGTATTTCTTCATTACGCACAGATTCATGTATCAAATACAAAGAATGTGATGAACCATGGGAAAACATATTTCAATGGCTTTAATGAGCCCCAAATCTCGATCTAAAACAAATACCAATGGCAACAATGTCACTTTTTCAACCATCTATTTCTTCAAGATTGATAATGTTTATGTCAGTTACTATATCGTCTCATTAATAACATATGCGAACATAAGCGAGTAAGTTCGCATTGTGGATGTGATACCAACAACCTCCAATAGTGGTATCTGATACTTGTTGGTCTTGTATGTGGCATCAATGATCAACACAGACGAAAAGTTAAAAGATAGTTCTAGGCTCTTAGGATGAACCCAAAGAGTATGTGTAACTTCATTGGTGTCTGGATTTGTAAGGTAATCATGAAGGTAATTTTTCTTAATCAATTGATCCAAAACATATTGAATAGAAGTTAGACCACCCCGTTTAGCTTCTTTATTTGTGGAAATAGCATTGTAAATGCTTCTGATTCCCGTAGTATTTGACGAGTCTCTTTCTTTTAAAAAACTAAGAATTTCACGAGGTGCGGTGTTATTGGCCATATCAAACATAAATTATTTCTCTAATGGTTTTAGCCTAGACATATACTCATGACCATCAAGATATTCTGCTACTTGATGGTTATGGAAACCACATGTAACCTTTAATCCCCACATAACACCATCTAGATGTATTGGTATACCTTGCAGCTCAAAAAGGCATTCACATTTTCTTGTCCCACTATTCCTTACTATGGATTGACCTTCAACAAGATACCGTGGTGATTTATATTTTCCTCCCCTTTCACACATAAGATGGCACTTTGGCAGCTTGCCGCCTTTTAAATTAGCAGAATTTTTAATCACTACCACAATATTATTTTCTAGACCAACTCTTTTCGCCCAATTTATCATATCTTCTCTACTTTCAAAGATCTATATAAAAAAAGATAACGAAGATGACGAATATACATAATACAACGATAATAACTAACCTTGTCTGTAGTAAATTCAGTTGTATAATATCGACTATTATTGGAGATGCTTTCTACACTTAGAACACCATTCTCACATGACCAACTATCTGAAAATGAGCCCAAGTTATAGTTATCCATAATATTTTACTAAGATGATAACTCTATTATAAAAAGAGAGAATGATATGTTGAAGGAGAAAGAGAAAATGAGACGAGAGAGGCTCAAACGATCTTACTTTCAAACTTTCAAACTACCACTTTAGATAAGAAGTAAACACAAATAAAACAAATAACTTTTAATAAAGTAAAAATAGGTATAGATATTGATTTACGAAATTAAATAAGATAAATAACTTTTAATAAAGAAAATATAACATCAGAATCAACACTACTTTTAATGAAGTATATATTTTTTAATAAAGTAAAAGTAGATATGGATACTCATTTACGAAAGTAAATAAGACAAATAACTTTTAATAAAGTAAAAATAAAATCAGAATCAGAATCAACACAATTTTTAATAAAATAAATTTCTCTACTTTCAAAATAAATAAATAAAAATATGCATAAAAAATATATTAGATTTATTAAACAAATAAGACTATCAAAAAAATTATTTTATAAATTAATTTTTTTGGTAAAATTATATTTTTTTTATACATAAGTAGTGTTAATTAAATTAAAAAAATAATCAAAAAAATAGATGAATAAATAAGAAATTTATAATATTTATTAAAAATAAAAAATAATATATATATATAAAGAGCAAAAAAATTAAATTTAACATAAAAAAAAATTATAAAATAAAAAAATTCAATTAATAAAATGAAATAAGTATATATATTATTTTTAAATTAATATATATATATATATATCTATATATATATATATATATATATATATATATATATTGTGAGAGGGAATTTGAGGGAATTTTTGTTAAAGGGGAGGGAATTTGAGGGAATTTTTATTAAAGGGGGGCATTTTCGTCAGTTAAGGATGGGACATGGGGGCGTTTGTCAGTGAAAGGGGAGTAAAATTCAGTATCTAATTGGGTTACTTTAAGAGTTGCATAATCAAAGCAATATTAGTTAATAGTTACACATTTTTATTTTGTAATTTTAGTAATTCTTTAAACCGAATCGATGTTCCAAATTTGAATAAAATACTAATTATAATTTAAAGAATTTAAAATAACTTCTTAACAAAGTATTTTTAAAAATAAAAATAAAAATTATAAACTAATCTATATACTACTTAAATTTGGAGGCCAATAGAGCTTTCTTTTAATCCTTGAAGAAATCTTATAATCCTTGAAGAAATAAATTTATCTCCTTATTTGATGGAAATTCATTGAATGAAGGCATGAATGATTTGTAATTAATTTCATAACAATAATGTTCATCAAGCAAACTTTTGATTTTCTCACTTACAATCTTTTACCTATCTACAACTTCCATTACCTCCCTAAATTAAGGATTATTTACTTACCTCATTATGGTTGTTAATGTTAGGGTTGGTCCTCGGAGTGCCAATCTGGATTGTATTTATGTCCGATTCATAAATACGAGCAATTCCATTTTCCATAATATTACTTATTTAATGGTAGCACCTATTGTCTTTTATACACATATTCGATCTAATTACGATTAGATATCTAATTATGATTAGATTGAAACTAAATCTGATTTAGTGATACGTGTATATTAGATAAAGTCCCTAGGATTTACAACGTAGTGCACAGTTACAACGTATTTTGTAATTGACATTGGGATGCGTCACTATAAGTTGTATATCCTTAAATAAAGTTCATGATCAAGATTTACTAACACGGGTCGGTTAGTAAAATCCGCTGAGACCAGTACATGTCGTATATCGTGACTTGGTCTGATGGTTTATCCCAATGAACCATGAGTCTCGGGAGACTCGTATAGACATGTAGGTGTTTATTTGATAAACACTGAACGACTCACTGAATATTTCCTAATAGATGGTACACCAACGTCAATATGAATCTTCTCGAGTTGAGCGAGCATATTGGTCATTTGACTTGAGAAACCACTGTGGATATATGAGTTATCCTCCACACTTTGATGGCAGTCACGTCACCGATCTATTTAGATCAGACCTCCGCCTGTTCGTTGGGTGTGGACTGATGCTCATAATATCCTGTGAGTATCAAGATAGAATCTGTCAGTCCAGTGTACAGGGCATAGGCATCCTACACGTGTTTACGATCTAGTAAATTCATGTCTGTGGTATAATTTCGGAAATCAGTTATGAGTATTATTTAGAGATCGTAAATTTGAAAGTCGATTATATTATATCGTAAGGATTTGACGTACTTATCTATATCTTAGGTATAATATGGATAGCCTGTGACGGAGGGATTATACGTATGCAATGACCTCGACTTGCATAGCTTAGCGAGATTATCCGTGGTCATCATAATTCATGAGTGGGTGAATTATGGACACGAAATTAAATTTCGTGACGGATGAATCTAAACTTAGAGAGTCCCACAATATGAAGTGTACTCGTTGAGCATTTGGGCAACACGTTATGAATAATACAGATTATTCATAATACTTCATCGGATTAAATGAGTTAATTCGAATCGTTTAATCGGTTAAACAAAAACACATACTTTAGGGGATTTTAGTCAATCATAATTTTTGTGTATTTGTATTTGATACATAATTCGATTAAATACACATTAATTAATTGTCAAATGAGACTTTGACACATGTCATTAATATATGTATTTTTTATTTAATGTAAATAAAATATACAAATAATAATTATTATATTAATTAATTATTTAAATATTTAAATGTTAAATATTGGAATAATTAATTGATAAATTTTTTCATAATTATTATGAAATATGTTTAATTATTATTGATACATGTGACATGATTTTATTAAGCTTAAGTGTGCAAATTTGATTTGTCCAAGTTAAAGCTTAACTTATCTTCATTTTAATTTAATGAAATTAAAAGGGAAAAATGACCAAAATGCCACCATAATGTCGGTCAAGCTTGGTTTAAGTTGGAAAATTTTGTTTCTCTTCCATTCAAGCTTCCAAGGCCGAAAACATCACTCCCTAAATACTCTCAATTTTGTTTAATAAAACAAAGAAGAAAGTGAAGGAAAAATCAAGATAAAGCTTGAGGAAAGTTTAAGATTAAGAGGTAATCTTTAATATTCTTAAGTTTAGAAAATTAGTTTCTTGTTCTTGATTTACTATAATAGTTCTAGGGTTCTTCACTTCTTAGAAATTGGGCCTTTTTGATTTGGAGGATGGAATTGGAAGTTTTATGTATGTATGAAGTTGATTTGGATGATATTATTATAATTATTGTCCAATTTGATCATTTGATGATATGTTGTCATTCTTGAGTGTTATAACCACTCTTGTAATGCCTATAATTGTTCTTGTGTGATTCATTTATGGTGACTTTGGTTGGTGTTAAGATTAATATGATTAATGTTGAAAAAGTTTGATTAAAGCATAAAAAAATTGATTATTTTTGTTACAAAATCAGATCTGGAAAATCTGGGTTGATTGTCATGAAAATGATGTCTTTTGAATGTATTGGATGTGTTTTGGGTGTTGGAACAATTGCCGGAAATTATTTCGGAGTTGAAATAAGCGAAAACAGTAAAAAATGGGGTTACCGGGTGACTTTTGAGCCAACCGAGTGACGGTTGCCCAAATAGTGAATTGGTCAATGTTCGGGTAGCCCATTAACTACCCTAATACTATTGGGGCTGACCTGGGCAGCCCTCATATGTATTGGGTGGTCGGTTCGGTCAAAAATGTGTTTTAAGTCATTTTACGGAAAAATATTTTCGTAAAAGTTTCGCGACGTTTCTTAGTTGTTTATGTCGTTATTTGATATCGAATAAACATGTTTAGGTGAAATATGAATAAGTTATTCCTATTGGATATTGAATGATTTATTCGGTAATTTAAAAAGTTTTAAAATTACTATTTTGCCCGAAACGCGCTTCCGCCGCGTTTTTCGCCCAAAACCCCAACAGTTAAGGATGGAAATGGGCCATGTATGGTACAAGGATGTCAATATCCGTATTTGTCTCATTCAATCAACGAGTACAAAAATTATCTCCCTACCCACCCCTAACCCTCACTGGCCCCGTGCGGGTCCCGATTCACGCAAGCATTTTACCTCAATTTAATGGGGATTCCAATATCCATTTCAGACTCGCCCAACCAACAGATATGAAAATTTATGTCCTTATCCGCCCCTAACATACCAGGCCTCCATCCTCTGTGAGGATTTTTTCCATCCCTAATGGTTGTATATCTATAAATAGTGGACGGAAACGGGCCATGTATGATATGAGGATGCTAATATATGTACATGGTCTGTTCAATTAACGGTTATGAAAATTACCTCCTTACGCACCCCTAACCCGCGCGGGCGGGTCCTCATTCACGTAGGCATTTTACCTCTATTTAATGGAGATTCTAATACCAATACCAGACCCGCCAAACCAACGAATATGAAAAATTATGTCCTAATCCGCCCCTAACATAGCGGACCCCATCCCCGCGAGGATTTTTGTCATCTCTAATGGTTGTATACCTATAAATAGTGGACGACAATGGCCATGTATAATACTAGGATGCTAATACATGTACCCGGCCATGTTCAATTAATGAGTATGAAAATTATCTCATTACCTCTCAACCCCCACGGGCTCCCGTACGGGTCCCAATCACATAAGCATTTTACCTCTATTTAACGGAGGTTCTAATACCTATACCAGACCCGCCCAACCAAGGAATATGAAAAATTATGTCTTTACCCGCCTCTACCATATCGGGCCCCCATCCATGCAAGGATTTTTTGTTGGCGACTTGGTCACTTAATTGGATTTTGATGACGTCAACGCAATTGACGACTTCGACGTGCAAACACGAAGCAATACAAAAAGTGTTGAAGCATATGAGGTGAAGAGCGAGAATGTGAAGACTTGCGGCAAAATGAAGATTATATTGCAAAAGTCTTAGCTTAGGATTTAATTTGTAATGTGAGATGTAATATTCAAGTGCCTAAGCTCATAGGGATCATGCACATTCACTTAGATGCATTAGGGGCATGTACAAATGCATTAAAACCTTCAAATCTGCATTTTAGTATTTATGGAAGCCTTCTGGAACCGGCATGGACCATACCGGTCCCCTTACCGGTCATTAAACCGGCCCTCCCCTGTTTTGCATGCCTACTGGAACCGGGCCATACCGTGCCGGTTACCTCGCCGGTCTTCATGCCGGTATTGGCAAGAAAATCCTGATCTCTGGAACCGGGCTGCTCCTCGCCGGTTTCCATACCGGTTTGCTCGCCGGTCTAACGGCTAGTTTTTCGAACGTTATATAGCCATTGGGAGATATTGAAACCCTAGATCGGCATGCCGGTCTCCTCGCCGGTTTGCTCGCCGGTCTCGGCAGTGACTGCATGGACAGTTTTCATTTTCTATATAAATGAGTCCCAAATTCGTTTTTGCAAACAACTTGCACCTTCATATCATTTCTTAGAAAGCAAAAACAAGAGTGTCTTAAATCTTCAAATACTTAAACACTCATACAAGCTCACACACATCTTCATTACATTTAGTGAGCTTAGATCACTTGGGTTTTTCTCTCACACAATCTTCTTATTATTTGTGAGTGCCCAAGTGTGTTTTAATTCTTTCTTATCAAAAACACTTGCGGTTTGTGAAATCCCATTATTCGGGTAATTGTAAAGGTTTGTGAGTGAGCCTACGAACAAAACTCAAAATTGTAAAAGGGTTTGGAGTGCGCCTTTGCTGAAAACTCTTGGTTGCGAGTGAACCACGGAAACTCGATTCTAATAGAAATCTTCAAGTGAGGCTTGAGGGAGTGGACGTAGGCACGGTTTGCCGAACCACTATATATCGCGGTGTCGTATCTCTCTTTCCCTACTCTTTTACTATTTGCAAGTTAATTTGTATTTACACTTATAGATTAGAAACTTGCATATAAGATATCTATTAGAATAGAGAAAATTGGCCTAAAACTCCCACTTGGTAATAAGAGCTTAAAATCGGCAAAGATTTTATAATTCCGCATTTATAGCGATAACCCAATTCACCCCCCTCTTGGGTATAGAGTTTCTTTGTCGCTATTGCTTGTAGGTACTTTCAGTTGGTATCAGAGCGAGGTATTCTCAAGAAAGACTTGACCGTCCGAGAATAGATTATGGGATCTACAAGCCACTCTTCAAATTTTGCCGAGGGATACTCATCAACTAGACCTCCGTTTTACACCGGAACCGACTACAACTATTGAAAGTCAAGAATGTTGACTTATCTCCTAGCCAATGATCCGCCATCCTATTTGGTTATCACACGAGGTGCAAAAGGGCCAACAAAGAAGGATAGAAATGGGGTTGATATTCCAAAACCGAGTTAGAATGGGATAGTGAGGATGTGAAACTAGCCTCACAAAATGCTAAGGCACTCAACCAACTCCTATGTGCCATTGATCGGGATCAAGTTAGAAAGCTTCCGGAATGTGGAAATGCATATGATTTATGGAAGTCTTTGGAAATGGTCAATGAGGGCACAAGCCAAGTGAATGAATCGAAGATCAACCGGTTCATGTGCGAATTGGACAATTTCAAGATGGAATCCGGGGAAGAAATTGATCACATGATTTCTAGGTTTACGGTCATCATCAATCATTTGGGAGCATTGGGAAAAGTCATCGGGACATCGGATCAAGTGAAGAAAATTTTGAGATCTCTCCCGAATGAGTTTAGAAGCTATACCTCCTCCATTAAAGAAGCAAACGACATAAACACTTTAACGATGGATGATTTGGTCGGCAAATTGCTTGAGTATGAAATGGAAATCAAGATGGATAAAAAGGAGGAAGATGAGAAAAAGACTAGAAAGTCCTTGGCCTTAAAAGCAAGAAAGAGAGTCGACTCTAGCTCAAGTGAAGAAGAGGATAGTGATGATGAATTGGCAAGCATCACCAATAAAGTAAAGAGCTTCTCAAATCCGCAAAACTCAAAGGAAAATCAAAGGCAAATGAAAAGAAAGAAGAACAATGGCCGCGGAAGAACAAGAAAATTATTTGTTATGAATGCAACAAACCGGGTCATATAGCCACCGATTGCCCATTGAGAAAAATGAAAAGAAAAACAAAGAAAAAGGCAATGAAAGCCACTTCAACTTGGAGTGATAGCGACTCTAGCTCATCCGAGGAGGAAGAAGAGGTTCAAGCTAAAGAAAGAACAAATCTAGCATTTATGGCTATCACAGATGAGGACATCCGCTTTGAAATTGAAGAAGAAAGCGAAGAAGAAGAGGTACACAATTCTCAATATGATAATGATTTACTTAATGCTTTTAATGGATTAAAAGAATTGTGTGATGTGCTTAAAAAGAAATTGAAATTAGTTAAAAATGAGCATGTTACACTTAAAATTGAACATGCAACTAGTATGGATAAAATTCATGTTTTAGATAATGATATGATATGCTTAAAGGCTAAACATGAAAAAGAAATGGCATGCTTAAATGATGAAAATGCATGTTTAAAGATTAAAAAGCTAGAACTTGAAAATGCCATATCAAATATGAAAATTTTTTATTAAATACTAAGATTGTAGATTTGCAAAACATACTTAGCAACTTCACATTGGGACATAAAAATTTTAATATGCTTATTGGATCCTAAAAATGTGCATTTAAAAGAGAAGGATTAGGATAGGCCTTATATAAAAAGAAAATTTTTGAAGAATTATTTTGTTAAGGCATCCTATTCTCATGCTAAGAATGAAATAGATGAAAATGTCACATGCCATGCTTGTAACAAAAAAGGGACATAAAATTTTTGAATGCATGAATATGAATGTGATGAAGAATGCATGGATTCCTCAAGGAATCAAAATTAACCCCAATGGACCCAAGAAAGTTTGGGTACCAAAGCGTAATTGATAAATTTGTAGGGGGAGCTTTGGGAATGGAACTTTAAAGAGAAATTGCAAAATTGATCCCAAAGCTCAAAGAGATGAGGATTCGCAACGGTAAAGGTAAACTCCGTATTCACGGAAACATTGGTACCGTTTCCTCCAATTTCTATATGTGCATGCTATTCACTTTGGTTAAAATATTTTTAAAGCATACAAAGTGATTAGGCAATGTATTAAACTTCTATTGGTATCGATTTTCATTTGATATCACTAAGTGCCTTAATCATATATTTAAACCCCTATTCTATTTCAATTGGTATCACATGAAGTTTATTGAGTTAAATGCAATATATGTGATCACTTGATTGAATATGCCTTGCCATATGAACTAATTGATTGAAAATGAAATGCATGTAAATTGGCATAATCTTAGATGAATATCATGAAATGTATGTATTAGAACATAATTGAATAATCATGAAAAGCATGGATTTTGATTGTTTAGTAATTGGTAAGATATTCATAAGAAGACAATCATTAAAATGCATTGAAGTCATTGGTTTTAATTGGTATCATGATATATAATGACTCATTTTGAAAGAATGCTTAAAAGTGAAATGATATTCAAATGGATTTATTGATATATTTTTTAATTGGTATCAAATTTGGGGAGAAATCATGATTAAGATGCTCCTAGTTTGTAAATGGTATTCATGAGAATCTATCTTTTGAAAAATACTATTTTATGCATGATTTTTGATTTTTTATGGCAAAAAGGGGGAAATGCCAAATGGGCATATTTTTTTTAAATTTGTTATCATTTTTTTTTGCACACATCTATTGGTATCTCATTTTAGAACTTAATTTTGCTTCTCCACTTTTTGATAATGTCAAAGGGGGAGAAATCATTAGAAATGAGATTAAAACTTGTTTAAACCTCACCCTTGGTTTAAGGGGGAGTAAATGTACTAATGTGTTTGTCAAGTTGTTATAGAGCTATATTAAAGACAATCACACATTGAGGGGGAGCTTATGTTGAGGGGGAGCAAAATTGTCAAATTTGGACTCCAAGAAGCTCACAAGTATCAACAAGTTTTAAGGGGTTGCCATCATAAAAAAAGAGGAGATTGTTGGCTACTTGGTCACTTAATTGGATTTTGATGACGTCAACGCAATTGACGACTTCGACGTGCAAACACGAAGCAATACAAAAAGTGTCGAAGCATATGAGGTGAAGAGCGAGAATGTGAAGACTTGCGGCAAAATGAAGATTATATTGCAAAAGTCTTAGCTTAGGATTAATTTGTAATGTGAGATGTAATATTCAAGTGCCTAAGCTCATATGGATCATGCACATTCACTTAGATGCATTAGGGGCATGTACAAAATGCATTAAAACCTTCAAATCTGCATTTTAGTATTTAGGGAAGCCTCTGGAACCGGCATGGACCATCCGTTCCCCTTACCGGTCATTAAACCGGCCCTCCCCCTGTTTTGCATGCCTACTGGAACCGGGCCATACCGTGCCGATTACCTCGCCGGTCTTCATGCCGGTATTTGGCAAGAAAATCCTGCTCTCTGGAACCGGGCTGTCCTCGCCGGTTTCCATACAAGGTTTGCTGCCGTCTAACGGCTGTGGATGCTGGATTCCGGCCGAGGTCCACAATCAGAATTTGTAGGTTGGGGGCATCAGCGATCCTGCAAAACAAAGGTAGAGTGAACGGGAGGAGACTCCCCACCGGTGTGGTGGGTGCCGGGGGCACTCCGACGCTCAAGTCAGTAGTATGAAATGAGCAGTGAATGGGTAAATATGTGAAAGTAAGGTTTGATATTACCTTAACTTTCTCTGGATGGCCGTGAGGGCGAAGAAATTTGGTTAGGAAATATAAAGCTAAAAGAATTGAGAAGAAGAAGAAGCTTCGTAGGCTTAGTCTGAGAGCTCTGCCCTATATCTTGATTTACGCTGCTATTTATAAGCGCAAATGATTGCCTTTAGCAATTGGCATAAACCCACTATATGCTAAGATATATTTATTTAATGATTAGAGTGGAGCAATATAATTATATTTAGGGTGAGTGGAAAATGTTTGGTAAAGATTTGGCGGATCCTTTATCTGCGAGTGGAATAAGGGTTTTCTTGGGCTTTACCTTGGGCTTCCCGATATTCAGCATCTCTATCTATGGGCCTTATCTGACATTGGTTTTGAATGGAAAGACAGTTTTGCCCATGGCCCAAATTTGGCACGTACAGTTTGTCCCCTACTCTCTAAGTCAAGAAGTCTTTGATTTGGAGAGTATTTCCATTCATGTCGAATGAAACAAGATGTAAGAGTACCTGTTAAGAGTGCATAGTTCATACTTCATATGACAAAATGAATCTAATGTCGCCTGGACTAGGAGTAGTTCCAAGTTTTCAACTTGGCTTGATATAAGTCATGGGGAATGTCCCCAGTCGAGTAAACGTTGCAAGAGTATATTCCATTTGACATTTGTCGTATGAACTTTAGGAGGTCAATGTCTTCTTTTGCCTAGAACAGATGAAAATTATGCATTGACCATGTATGAGATATGAGGGATGTCCTCAGTCGACTGAGCCAGGTGAAGGACATGACAATCCATACTACAGGTTAAAGACCAATGGAGTTTATAATGTCTTCTGGACCAGATGAAGGTCAGGATAATCAATTGACTCTACATGAGTCCGTGAGGGATATCCCCAGTCGACTGATCCAGTTGATGATCAGGATAATCAATTGACTCTATATGAGCCATGGGGGATGTCCCCAGTCGACTGATCCAGTTGATGATCAGTAATCCCCATACTACGGGTCAAAGGACCAGGGGAATTTACAATATCGTCTGACCAGATGAAGGTCAGGATAATCAATTGACTCTATATGAGCCATGGGGAATGTTCCCAGTCGACTGAACCAGACGAAGGTCAGGATAATCTCCATACTACTAGTCAAGGACCAGAGGAGTCTTCAAATTATTCTAGACCAGTTGAAGGTCATATATTGACTCTACTTGAGCCATGGGGAATGTTCCCAGTCGACTGAACCAGACGAAGGTCAGGATAATCTCCATACTACTAGTCAAGGACCAGAGGAGTCTTCAAATTATTCTAGACCAGTTGAAGGTCATATATTGACTCTACTTGAGCCATGGGGAATGTTCCCAGTCGACTGAACCAGACGAAGGTCAGGATAATCTCCATACTACTAGTCAGGACCAGAGGAGTCTTCAATTATTCTAGACCAGTTGAAGGTCATATATTGACTCTACTGAGCCATGGGGAATGTTCCCAGTCCTCTGAACCAGATGAAGGTCAGGACAATGGGTATATTGTCGAATGAGTTTATCAACAAGTTCCAAGATATAGGCTTGTAGATGTAGACTGCGATGAACATCAAGTCTCAAGTCATAACTATATGTGGTATTTACAATAATTCCCAAGCTACATATGTAGATGTTGATTGGGAAAAACATCAAGCATCAAGCCATAAATGCATGAAATCCACAATAAATCCCAAGCTACACTTATGTAGATGTCGATTGGGAAAGACATCAAATATCAAGCTACACACGCATGAAATCCACAATAAATCCCAAGCTACACTTATGTAGATGTCGATTGGGAAAGACATCAAATATCAAGCTACACACGCATGAAATCCACAATAAATCCCAAGCTACACTCATGTAGATGTCGATTGGGAAAGACATCAATCATCAGTCTATACATGCATGAAATCCACAATAAATCCCAAGCTACACTTATGTAGATGTCGATTGAGACATCCTTAACTAGTGCCAAACAATACACTAATGTCGAGTGAGACATCCCTAACTAGTCTCATTCCTTACTAATGTCGACTGAGACATTTTAAGAAGTACAAGCCATACCAGGTAATGTCGACTGGGATGCACACGCCAAGTCCCCATATAGTGTCTAGTGGAATGTCTTCACACCAAGTCTCCATATAGTGTAGTGTCGACTGGAATGTCCCTGCAAAGTCTTCATACATACATGTCGACTGGAATATCTTCACATCAAGTCCTCATTTAGTGTCGAGTGGGATGTCTTTGCCAAGTCTTCTTAATGCACGTCGACTGGAATGTCTACACTTCATGTACCCATGTAGTGTCGAGTGCATGTCGACTGGGACGTTCCTCTATTTCTGAATCAAAAAGTTCAAGTGTTGAATGGAGTATATTAACAAACATACTCGTACACACGTGTCGAATGAAGTTCATATAAATAATTCACATCCTTGTGTCGCCTGGAAAATATCTGCAATCATTTTATACATGCATGTCGACTGAAGTGACTATATGATCTCTTCTTCATATGTATGAGTCGACTGGAGAATCTGTATAAATTCATACGAATATGTCGACTGAAAGAAATACATGAAACATTCTTCGATGCTTGTTAACTGGAATATATCTGCAACCATCTTATATATACATGTCGTATGAAACAATAACATGAAAAATTCTCATATTTGTCGACTGGGATCTACCTGTATAAATATTGTGCATATATGTCGACTGAAAGAAATAAATGAATCATTTATTCACACATGTCGATTGGAATATACATGCAACCATCTTATGTATACAATAACATGAATATTTCACATTTTTTGTCGACTGGAATGTCTGTATAAACTCCGTGCATATATGTCGACTGAAAGAAACATTTGAATCATTCATTCATAAATGTCGACTGGAATATATATGCGAAACTCGTGTAATGATGTCGACTGAAGTAGACATGTAATCATTTAGTAAATAATGTCGATTAAACGAACTTGCGATGACTTTATGAATGTCTGTCGATTGAAGTGTTTATACGAATCATTATGAATGTGGAATGCATTTAATAGATGCTGTTGACTGAAGTAATTATATGAAGCATTTTATGCATGTTGATTTGAGTGTACCTGAAATAACCTCATAGACGCTTAGTCGACTGAAAGGAACTTAGAGATTAATGTACCAACGTCAACTTGCCTGTAGTTTTCATGTAGAATTGTTGACTGAAATCCATCGAACCTCTGTAGATCGAAACAAGACGTCTAAGTTCTGTCTGGAGGAAGTTTCCATTGACAGATGTCATCCAATCGCCAGAGTTGTCTTCACAGTTATAGTATCCTTAGAAGATAAGAAGTAAGTTGGGCTTGTGGATGTTTGGAGCCCAAGTTCATTTAATCAAACCCTAGTGGGATTTTCGAGGTAAGTTTTGGAGGGAACTTGAGGCGCCTAAATGGAGAGTATAAGAATGGGTTTTGAGGTCTCATTTGGTCTCACACAAGAATTCTTCTCGGTTGGTAAGAAGTTTAGGAGCTCTCGTGATCTTCAAGGTACTCTTCACATCCTTCTTGATGTTCTTCAATTTCTTCAATTGTTCTTAGTGTAGATTCAAATGTTCTTAGTCAAATAGGTTATTAGATCTTGAAAGATTTAGCGAAATCATTGGGTTCTGTTTGTGGTTTAGACGGGCTTAAATCTTCAAAGGGGTAGAAATTTTAGGAAAATTGTGTTCGTAAGTCTGTCGCTTGGAAAATGTCGAGTGATGAATCGTTGGGTAGTTTAGGTGCACAAATTGATAAGTATATTGAACAACCTATGGATGATTCGAGCGATGATGAAACTCAAATGGATTGGTCGTGTGAAGATTTTATAGATGCTGGAGTTGTAACTTTGGCTAAACCACCTTTAGGAGTACCCACCAAAGTTACTCCTTTAAGATCAATACTACCCGCCATTGGAGAGTCGAGTGGACTCCTAAGCACGAGCGAACCAACAAATATCCTTACCAAGAACCCAGCAAGCCGAGTGACTGAAAAATTAATGAGAGAAATAAAATTGAAATATAGATTTCCTTCATCAATAGAAGTTAGATTAGCATCGTCGACTGAAAGGATAGATTACAAAGTACCCGGATGGATTGGGTTATATGAACGGCCATTTATGGATGGATTTAGATTCCCCATTCCGAATTTAGTGTGGGAAGTATTGAATTACTATCAATTGGCTCCTTCTCAATTAATGCCTAACAGTTGGAGGATTTTATTGTCGATTGAGTGCATGGCTTTTGAATTGGGTATAGAGTTTGGGGTGAGAGATTTATTGTATACCTACTATATGAAGGAGCACCTGAGAGAAAAAGGGAGGTATCATTTGTATCTACGCCAAAAGAGGGAGCATTTGGTGTTGGGGCTCACTACGAATGACAGGGGGGATTGGCAAAAGAACTATTTCTTTGTGAGGGGGGAGAGTGTGTTTGGGTCGAATGGGAGAGGAGATATTCCTGAACATTGGAACTTATCGAGTGAGTACCTTCTTCTTCTTTCTTCCGTTCGTAGTTTACACTTATTATTTGTACGACTGAAATTTTTCATCTTTCTCTTCCTTCCAGGTTTACAATTGAACAGAAAGTTCGATACCACTAGCCGAGTCGTTTCAAACACAAAGTATATCCTCAACTTGCCTGGTTCGAAGAGGAACTGGAGAGCTGCTTTAGAAGAAAGGAGATTGAGATTAACTCCGTTGTGGAAGGAAGTGTTTGATTCAGAAGGTACCTCACTGGCTTTGAGTAAGCATATCTTGGAAGTGATATTGTGCACTCGTTCGATTGAGGTTATATTTGGAAGGCTGAATTTTTTAAAACCGCTGACTCCTGAAGAATTTTTATGCGCAGCTGAAATGATGTCGGGCCCATTTAAGGTGCCAAAACTTGATGAAATGAGAAGCCGAAGGAAGGCCAAGAAAGTTAAAGCTAAGGAGCCTGAAGCCGCTGAAATGGTATTTACCAAACCTACTGAAGTCGTTCCAGTCGACGTTCCTGAACGAGTGACACAGCCGATTGAGAAGGTCTCTGCTTCAAAGAAGAGGAAGGCAGTAGTGGAAGTGGAGGAAGACGCAGAAGGCGTTATAGTGAGGATTCCTCACGGGTCTACTGCAATTTCGGATCCTTCCAGTCTCTCTAAATTTATTAAGCGTCTCTCTCTTGCTGAAGAAGACGAGCAACGGTTGATGAACTAGGCCCAACCGAAACAAGCAAGAGGATTGCGGCCCTCAGTTACCAGGTAGATTTTATTTATAGGTGTATATATTTATTTTTTTCTTTTGAAAGGTGGAGATTAAGTGAGGTCCTTTCAGGTCATGGAGTGTGGTCTCTTTATGCAAGAGTATGCTGAATTGAGCCAAAGGAGGATGAGGGATTTAGAGAAGGCGAATTCAACCGTCAGGAAAGACTTTGCTGAACTGAAAGCGAATTTCGATGTTTCTGAAAGGAAATTAAGAAAAGTTGAGCAGGAATTGAGGGAGACCCAGGCGACATTGAAATTAGAGAAGGAGGTGTCGGAGGCCACCAATGAGGCGTACAAGGAGAGTGTGGAAAACTTGATGAAGGAGAAAGCTGAATTACTCGAGCAACTTGAAATGATCGCATTTGAATCAATGATGAAAGAGAGGAGCAATCTAATGGAAGAGTACCTAGCTGGTCAGAGTGTTGCTTGGAAACCAAAGAAATGGATCCGAGAGTATGAAAGGATGGCTGCTGGGGTTTCCCTTACAAGCGAGGGTGAAGAAGAAGAAGAAAAGGGGGAAGAGGTGCTCTCGAAAGAGGCTATCGAAGAAGAGCAAATGGCCACTGGAGAAACCAAAGGAGAAATGGCCATCGCTGAGAAAGAGGTTGAAACAGTTGAGGTTCCAGAATCGACTGAAATTATCCCTTTCGTTCCCAGCCAAACTGTTGAAGTTCCACCAACAGACGTTCAGCAGGATGCTGAAGTCTAGGCAGTCATAACTTTTTGTTTTGTAACAGAAAATTTCAAAACTTTAATGATATAATGTTTCTTTTTGGATGAAGTTCATGTTTTCTCTTAATTTTATTTAGTCGTATGGGCCTTTGAACATTAAGTTATTCTCTGCACAATCAACTTTTATTATCCAAGAGTTTATTCGCATAACGGGCTACAACAACAAAAAAAATAATAATTACCGGTAGAATAGTTTGAGATGAATTGCATTCCAGCTGTTCTGTATTGGTCTTCCTTCTGTCGTTTCCAATTTGTAGGCACCTTGCCCGATGATCTTCGTTATGACGTATGGGCCTTCCCAATTTGGTCCTAGTTTCCCATCTTTGACTTCTTTGGTATTCTGAAAAACTTTGCGTAGAACCCAGTCTCCTTCTTTAAATGACCTGCACCTGACATTTTTGTTGAAATATTTGGCCATTTTTTGTCGATGAGAAGCAAGTCGAATTGAGGCCTGTTCTCTGAATTCATCAATTGTATCAAGGCTGTAATTCAAGAGCTGTTGGTTGGAATCTTCTTCAAGCCATTGGTAACGCGGAGTAGGAACAATTCCTTCGGCTGGGACTACTGCTTCGGAACCAAACGCAAGAGAGAACGGGGTCTGCCCAGTCGACGAACGGGCTGTAGTTCTGTACGACCATAGAACTCCTGGAAGTTCATCTGCCCATGCTCCTTTTGATTTCTCCAGTCTCTTCTCTCATTATGTTCATGATTGTTTTGTTGGACGATTCAGCTTGACCATTGGCTTGAGGAAATCGTGGGGTTGAGAAGTTCAGTTTGATTCCCCAATTCTTACAGAAATCTTGGAAATGGTAGCTGATGAATTGAGACCCATTATCGGTTACAATTTCCCTTGGCAATCCGAAACGACAAATTATATTCTTCCAAATGAAATTTTGCACTTCTCTGTCTCGTATTCTGGCGAAAGCTTCAGCTTCAATCCATTTGGTATAGTAATCTGTAAGGGCAAGCATGTAGACTCGTTGTCCTGGCGCAATTGGAAGCTTTCCAACAATGTCCATCCCCCACTTCATGAAAGGCCATGGTGAAAGTATTGGCCTGAGCTTCTCTGGTGGTAAATGAGAAACAGGGGCAAATCTTTGACATTTCTCGCACCTACGAGTGAAATCGACCGAATCCGCACGCATTGACGGCCAATAATATCCTGTCGTGTGGGCTCGGCATGCTAGGCTTCTTCCGCCTGAATGGTTTCCGCATTCGCCTTCATGAAGCTCGGCTAATACACATTGGGCTTCCTCAGGAGTAAGACACTTGAGGTAGGGACCAGATAATGATCTCTTCAGAAGTTGCCCATTATGTAGTGTGAATCTGGCAGCTCGTCGTTGAATCTTTCGAGCCTCCATTTTATCTTCTGGAAGAATGCCATTCTGCAAATATCTCTCAATTGGAGTCAACCATGAGTCGCCTGATGTGATTGCTGTGACTTCTCCGACTCCATTCTTCCAAATTGCTGGCCACTGCAAATATACAATTGGTATGGACTGGATTTTTTCTCCTTCTATTGCCGAACCCAGTGTAGCTAAAGCATCTGCGTGCGTGTTTTCGTTTCTGGGGATTTGACAAATGGTTATCTCCTCAAATGTCGACTGGATTTCCTTCACCTTTTGTAGATAAGAAACCATCTTTGAGTCTTTAGCTTGATATGAACCCTGGAATTGATTGACAATTAATTGAGAATCTGATTTTACTTCGATCTTCTTGGCACCAAGCTCGTGGGCCAAGTTTAAGCCAGCTATGAGAGCTTCGTATTCGGCTTCGTTATTAGAGACTTTGAAGCCGCATTTGATCGCCTGCTGCAACACTTCGCCTTCAGGAGTTGTAATTACAATCCCTAAGCCGCATCCACGTTTATTGCTTGATCCGTCGACTGCCAATCTCCAGGTAGTCGTAGGACGGATACATTGGATTTCTTTTTCAGCTGGTACTTGCAGACTGGAGCTGAAATCAGCAACAAAATCTGCGAGTGCTTGAGATTTGATGGCGGTGCGTGGTAAGTACGTGATGTCGTGTTCTCCTAGTTCCACGGCCCACTTCGTCAGTCTCCCTGAAAGCTCGGGCTTATGAAGTATGCTCCTCATTGGATACGATGTAAAGACAGTGATTGGGTGCCCCTGAAAATATGGTCGTAGCTTCCTTGCTGCAATCACCAAAGCCAGTACCAATTTTTCCATATGAGGGTAGCGTGACTCAGCATCTAATAATGCTTTACTCACATAGTAGACTGGGAGTTGAATTCCGTTTTCTTGTCGGATTAGGACTGCACTTACTGCTTGTTCCGAAACTCCTAAGTATAGAAAAAGTCTCTCATTGTCGAGTGGCTTTGATAACAATGGTGGAGTTGATAAGTAACGTTTAAGCTCTGTCAATGCTTCTTCGCAGGCTGGAGTCCACTCGAAGTGTTTTGCTTTCTTCAAGGCTGAGAAGAATAAAAAACTTTTATCCGTCGACTTGGAAATGAATCTATTAAGGGCGGCTATTCTCCCGGCTAGTCGCATGACATCTTTTGGATTGGTAGGAGAAGGAATGTCAAGAATAGATTTGATCTGACTAGGATTGGCTTCAATCCCTCGTCGCGTGACCATGTATCCAAGAAATTTCCCTGAAGAGACTCCAAAAGCACATTTTGTTGGATTCAATTTCATACCATACTTCCTCATTGTGTCGAATGCCTGCTCCAAGTGTGTCAGGTGCTGTTCGGCTTGTAATGACTTCACCAGCATATCGTCTATGTAGACCTCCATTGTTTTCCCAATTTGTTGGGAAAACATTCTGTTCACCATGCGTTGATAAGTAGCGCCAGCATTTTTGAGGCCGAATGGCATTACCTTGTAGCAATAAATGCCTCTGTTGGTGACAAAGGCTGTTTTCTCTTGGTCGCCTGGATGCATGAGGATCTGATTGTAGCCTGAATACGCATCCATGAAACTTAGCAATTCATGGCCTGCGGTAGCATCAACCATTGAATCAATATGAGGCAATGGGAAAGAATCTTTTGGGCAAGCTTTGTTCAAATCCGTGAAATCAATGCAGACTCGCCATTTCCCATTCTTCTTTCGTACTATCACAACGTTAGCTAGCCATTCAGGGAATTGGACCTCCCTAATGGCCCCGTTTTGTAGTAATCTCTGGACTTCTTCCTCAATGATCTGATTTCTTTCTGGGGCGAACTTTCTTCTTTTCTGTATGACAGGAGGATAACTTGGGTCCGCATGGAGTTCATGGGTGATCAATTCTGGATCGATTCCGGTCATATCTTCATGGGACCAGGCAAAGCAATCATGTTTTTTTATCAAAAATTCGATTAAGTCGGCCCGTAGCTTGGGGTCAAGATTAGCCCCAATCTGTGCTTTATGGTCACTAAATAGCGGGTGAATTTGGACTTCGTCGAGCTCCTCAATACTTGGTAGGTCTGGCGATGACGCACCAGATCCTTTCATTAATTGCTATGCTGACTGAGGTTTTGCTTTTAAGGTCGTCTGGTAGCAACTTCTTGAAGCATTGGTCTCCTCTAATCTCTGGGACTCCCCATCTCGTAGGGAATTTAAGTATTTGATGATAAGTTGAAGAGACTGCCCTCATTTCGTGGATCCAAGGTCTGCCAACGATTAAGTTGTAGGCTGAGGGACAATCGAGGACCAAGAATGAAGTCAACTTATTGATTCCTCCTGCATAGACTGGAAGATTTATTTCTCCAATGGTAAATTTCTGTTCGCCACTGAACCCAATAAGAACAGTCGACTTCCTGTTGATCTTTTCTATCTCGGCTCCCATGTCGGATAGGGCTGTCTTGAAGATGATATTTGCTGACGAACCTGTGTCGACTAAGATTCTTTTGACCATGAATTTGCAATCTGTAATGAGATCACCAGCGCATCGTGATGCGGATTCATTCGGCTGGAATTGCTGTCGTCTGAAAATTCAATTGTAAGGTTTGTACAAGTCTCATCTATTGACATAGTCGAATGGAAAAAATCCATTGTGGCAACCCTGGCATGTCGTTTCGCTGCGGAATATGAACACCACTAACTTCAGAACCACCAGAAATAAAACTTACAGTATTGTTAATTGGTGGTGGTGGTGTGGGGCCATCTTCTTTGTCATTTCTCCTGGCCATTGTAGCCTTGCCCTTATCTGTAAGCAATTCCTTCAAGTGCCCTTTATTCAACAATTCCAATACTTCCAATCTTAAAGCCACACAATCTGCCGTCGTATGGCCATAATCTCGGTGAAACTCACACCATTTGCTGGTATCTTTTCTGACTGCAAATCTCTGGAGCGTGGGGGCCACCTAACTTTCACTTCCCATCTTCTTCAGTACCGAAACCAGTTCCCCTGGGGAAACAGTAAAATTGTAGTCTGGGAGTCTCTCCCTGTTAACAGATTTGTCTTGTCCCCTGAATGGTAATGGTTGACGTTTGAAGTCCCGGTTAAAATGTTGATTCACTTTATGATGATCCTTCCTGTCTGTTGGCCGTGATGCTCTGTTTGGGAATTCCTTGCGCCGTTTAGTAGTATCTTGAGTACTATTGTATTGCAAACCGGAAGAATTCTCTTTTCTTTTGTTCCTCTTGTCTTCTTCTTCCACCTTATTTCAATTTGGGCTCGAGCCATGGCTTGGTCCATCGTGTAGCATCGAAATTTAGTGAGTTTTTTGTAGAGTCCGCTTTCCAGTAGTAAACCATTCCTAAATGCTTCTACTGCAGTAGGTTGATGGAGGTCTGGGACAGTTATCCTTTCTTTATTGAAGCGAGCAACGTAGCTTCGTAAAGATTCACCCTTCCTCTGTTGTATGGCATAAAGGTCGTCCGAAGTCTTTTCAATCTTGCAAGAACTCGCGAAATGCTCTACAAATTTGTCTGCCAGTTGTTGGTATGATCCGACGGATCTATATGGAAGATTGATGAACCAAGTTAGGGCTGGTCCCGCCAATGTTTCGCCAAATCCTCTGCACATTCCAGCCTCCCACTGTCGAGGGGCTAGGCCTGTCGACATCATCTTATATTTGTAATGGATGACGTGGTCGTCTGGGTCAGTTGATCCATCATACATTCTCATATCCGGTGGGCTGAATTTCTTTGGTAATTCTACAGAGGTGATATTCTCAAAAAAGGGGGTGTCAGAAATGGTTCCAGCTCTGCTTTTCCTCATTGGCAGTTTAACGCCCGGTAGACTGGACAATATTGCTTCTTTGAATTCCAACATTTCTTTGCGCATGTTGGAGGCGACTTGCTGAGCTTGGTCGGCTGGGGAACTTGGCGGAACAGAATGATGCCTTTGATGGTCGCCTGGAGAAGGATCATCATTTGCCACATTGTTGAATGTTTCCAAAAGATTGGATGGAATTATATCATTGTTGGCATTATCCGGAGAATCGCGTTG
This sequence comes from Zanthoxylum bungeanum, assembly GCA_019454045.1. Lineage (NCBI taxonomy): Eukaryota > Viridiplantae > Streptophyta > Magnoliopsida > Sapindales > Rutaceae > Zanthoxylum > Zanthoxylum bungeanum. The sequence continues at coordinate 53,298 of SKCR01037634.1, forward strand.
TTGGGAGGTGGAAGAGATTAACTCCAACTGCTTCCGAAGGTTTGTATTGGAGCTTCGCATGGTCAAATTCTCCTCCTCCAAAGCTCGCAATCGTTCTTGTAGCATAGACATTTGGGCCGCAGTTGGATCTGGTGTCAGCTCGCTGCTTGAAGCCATGAATGACAGTAGAACTGTAGACTGTGAAATCTTTTGCTTGCTATAAATCGCCAAGGCCCCACGGTGGGCGCCAAATTGGATGCTGGATTCCGGCCGAGGTCCACAATCAGAATTTGTAGGTTGGGGGCATCAGCGATCCTGCAAAACAAAGGTAGAGTGAACGGGAGGAGACTCCCCACCGGTGTGGTGGGTGCCGGGGGCACTCCGACGCTCAAGTCAGTAGTATGAAATGAGCAGTGAATGGGTAAATATGTGAAAGTAAGGTTTGATATTACCTTAACTTTCTCTGGATGGCCGTGAGGGCGAAGAAATTTGGTTAGGAAATATAAAGCTAAAAGAATTGAGAAGAAGAAGAAGCTTCGTAGGCTTAGTCTGAGAGCTCCCCCTATATCTTGATTTACGCTGCTATTTATAAGTGCAAATGATTGCCTTTAGCAATTGGCATAAACCCACTATATGCTAAGATATATTTATTTAATGATTAGAGTGGAGCAATATAATTATATTTAGGGTGAGTGGAAAATGTTTGGTAAAGATTTGGCGGATCCTTTATCTGCGAGTGGAATAAGGGTTTTCTTGGGCTTTACCTTGGGCTTCCCGATATTCAGCATCTCTATCTATGGGCCTTATCTGACATTGGTTTTGAATGGAAAGACAGTTTTGCCCATGGCCCAAATTTGGCACGTACAACGGCTAGTTTTTTTCGAACGTTAATATAGCCGTTGGGAGATATTTAAACCCTAGACCGGCATGCCGGTCTCCTCGCCAGTTGCTCTCCGGCTCGCAGTGAACTGCATGACAGTTTTCATTTTCTATAAAAATGATCCCAAATTTGTTTTTTTGCAAACAACTTGCTCCTTCATCATTTCTTAGAAGGCAAAAACAAGAGTGTCTAAATCTTCAAATACTTAAACACTCATACAATCTCACACCATCTTCATTAATTTAGTGACTTAGATCACTTGGGTTTTGCTCTCACACAATCTCTATTATTTGTGAGTGCCCAAGTTGTTTTTAATTCTTTCTTATCAAAAACATTTGCGGTTTGTGAAATCCCATTATTCGGGTAATTGTAAGGTTTGTGAGTGAGCCTACGAACAAAACTCAAAATTGTAAAAGGGTTTGGAGTGCGCCTTTGCGGAAAACTCTTGGTTGCGAGTGAACCACAAACTCGATTCTAGTAGAAATCTTCAAGCGAGGCTTGAGGGAGTGGACGTAGGCACGGTTTGCCGAACCACTATATATTGCGGTGTCGTATCTCTCTTTCCCTACTCTTTTACTATTTGCAAGTTAATTTGTATTTACACTTATTGATTAGAAACTTGCATATAGGATATCTATTAGAATAGAGAAAATTGGCCTAAAACTCCCACTTGGTAATAAGAGCTTAAAATCGGCAAAGATTTTATAATTCCGCATTTATAGCGATAACCCAATTCACCCCCCTCTTGGGTATAGAGTTTCTTTGTCGCTATTGCTTGTAGGTACTTTCATTTTTGCCATCCCTAATGGTTGTATACTTATAAATAATGGATTTAAATCATTGTTTTGTACACTTGAAAATATGTGAAATAATAGAGATGAGAGGATGGGTTTCTTATTTGAAGAATTTACTCCCTTCATCCCATCAAGATAGACTTGCTTTCCTTTTTCATTCATCCCAAATCATAATCCTCTTTCTACTTTTAGAGAATAGTTATTTCTTAGTTATCTAATATACTCTTATTTAATATGTCTTGTTATCAACAAATATAAACTATCATTAATTAATTGTACATGAAATAATATGTAAAATTAGGGGTATATTAGGAAACATATAAGTAAAATTTACTATAATAATTGTATTAACTAAATTTTCTTAATCTGTGTGAAAATGAAAGTAAGTATATTTTTGTGGGATGGAGAGAGTATTATTTTATCTCTACAATTTGGAGGCCAATAGAGCTAATCTATATACTACTTAAATTTAGAGGCCAATAGAGATCTCTCCATAATCTTTGAAGAAATGAGATTCCCTCCTTATTTGGTGGAAAATCATTAAATGAAGATGTGCATTTTATTTAATGATTTGTAATTAATTTCAAAATAATAATGTTTATCGAGTAAGCTTTAGATATTCTCATTTACAACATTTTACCTCTCTACAACTCTCATACCACCCTAAATTAAGGATTATTTACTTACCTTATTATGGTTATATACCTACAAATAGAGAACTTAAATCCATGCTTTGCTCACTTGAAATATGAGAAATGATAAAGATGAGAATATGGGTTCTCATGGTTGAAGAAGTTGAATCTCATTTATTGTTTTGTCTTTACAATTCACCTTTTTACCTGTTATTATTGACGGCTGATTTTTGTTCCATGGGTAAATCGGTAAACTCGCTCATCGAACAATCTTCCCTCAACTGTGAATTTGTTTGGTTTAGGGACCAAATACAAACTTAGCAAAAAGATAAGAAAAAACACAAAATAGACAGAGGGTTTAACGTGGTTCTCCGAAATGGATTCAACCTATATCTACGGGCACAAGGGAAAATTAGATTTTATAAAGTGGTCGGGTATGATCGACTTGCCTATCTCTTACTTACATGCATGACCGACTTTTTACAACCTCACAATTACACTTAAGCTTTTTACTATCTAATTCACAAATTATGTGATAAAATTAGCTAACCCTTTATAATGAATTCTGAATCCCTTTATATATTAGGGTAATTCTACTTTTACACCAATCTCATGACGTCAGCCATGTGAATCTACCATTAATACGAGGGCTCTCTTCCCCAACTGTTATGCCGAAAGTAGCTCTGTCACCTGACATCTCATTAAACCACACCATTTTTGGCCACTGCCACACGCTACTTCCAGTCTGTAATCTATCATCTCTCATATGATAGCGTGTGCTAGAAGATAAGCCGTGACCTGCTCTTGTCACATCATACCTCTTTAGAAGATGCAAGTTCTCATATAGAGCTTACTTCGTCTTGACTTGATCACACCACTAACACCCCGACTCGACCAACTGAGTCGGGCAACTGAAACAACTATCAAAAACACCCAAGAGTAATTTTAATTTCAAACCCAGCATCAACACATGTTATAGAATTCAAATTAAATTTTTCAAAAATATCAAATATTTTTATAAAAACATAAATTTATTCTAAATACGCACTTGCGTAAATTTTGAATCCAAAATGCAAACCAAATTAGAATCCCACAATGAAGTGACTCGTGAGCAATTCTAGGTGACTCAAAGGTGGTCAAGTGATTCTAGAATGATAGTATTAGCTCTAAGCTATTATATAGAATTCCAAACTCTAATTTTATGTCTATGTCTGACATAAATATTTTGACCCAATTACAAGCATATTGTGTTTATACTTCCAAAGCATCCTAACACAATTAATTAGCCTAATTTCAATATTATGTATCTAATACATAATTCAACACTATATGTCTCACAAATGAAAAATATAGCTTTTGGAGAAGATCAAACTTACCTAGCAAGGTTGATTAAAAGATCCAATCTATTTCTCATTGTTGAAATGTTTGGAGAACTTCTAAGGATTAGCAAGTTTGACTCCAAGATCCAATCTTAATTCCAATGCTAGCAAGCATCACCCCAAGGTCCAATCTTGATTTCTCCTAAATGAAATACTGTAGAGATCTCACAAAACTTTTCTAAACACTTCTCTAACTTATGCTAATTTATCCAAGAATAGCTTGTACTTAGCTTTTTCAAGTTTTTGCTTTGCTTAATTAAAACCTTCCTAAAGCTTGCTATTTACAGCAAAACTTAGGCAATTTTTAATTAATAAAAGTTGTAATCAACTATTACGTGGGCTTAATCTAATTTGTCCAAATATATATAATTAGGTGTAACTAATCTCCATTGTCTACCACTTTGATTTAATCCAATTAAATCAAGACAATGATTAAGAAATGAATTAGTCCAATGTTTGCATCTTTGATTTAATCCAATTAAATCAAGCTAAAACCACTTATTATACTTACAATTACCATAATATCCTCAAATGGTAGAAATAATTGACCGGTGTAATCACACACGTATAACGCAAGCGCACATATCGTTCAAGTAGTATAAAAGGTATCGATCCCACGAGGACTTAATACCTAAGCTATTAATTTATGAAGCCAAATGTTTACAAGTATCTAATAGATTAGTTGTTTAATTGGATGTTGACTTTAAACTTAAAACAAGTAAATAAAATAGCACGAAAGTGAATTAAAAGAAAATTCAATATTATTAAACTATCTAGGGTTGTGAATCCTTCCAATATCTTTTAAAGATGAAGTGGTTATCTTATGTTTGTGTAATACATCGGTTTATTAACCTTGAACATAAATATATGCAAAAGCCTCTTCCGATGGTCATATACAAATACCCAGTGTAACCCAATTAATCATATTCCTATGTCAACCAAGTTACCTGAATTCATTAAGATTAAGTTCCAATTATGGCTACCCCTGCCCGACAGGTATATTCCTATCCTGTAAGGAAATCTATTAAGGGTTATCTATCCTTAAGGGAGATCGTGGGCTATTGAGTCTAAGGATGAAACCTAAAATCTCTTTTCCAAGTTCATTTTAAGTTTACCAAATCTTAATGGCCAGTTAACAAGAAGCATTAAGCTTAAGGCTGAATAAATAAACCTTTATATTACCCAAACCATAAAGTAACCCTTTATAAACCGATGATATTGGAAGTCATCACAACCCCAGATAACGGGTTTAGTTACTACACATATCTAAGGCTAGTAAAAAACTTAAATAAAGTAAATGCAGGAAATTAAAAATGTAAATTAAACAATAAAGAAAATGTTTGGGGTTAGAGGATCCACTTTTTTTACTTCTATTTTAGATATCTCCCTTATTATAATATATTAACTTTGCGTGATAATTACCAACCGACCATATAGGCGGTATCATGATTTAGTCAAGTTAAAACCAATTTTATTAAGTCCAACTGACCATAAATGTGGTATCACATTAAGTCAGGTTTTAAATAGTTTATATATTATAATTAAGAGAGATTAATCTAAATATTAGTAATAAAAACTTAACCTTTCACCCCAACTGAGGGGAGTTACCTCCTCATGTTGAATAAAGAAAATAAAGACTGAAAAGTAAAGAAAAGAAAGTATTATTGCGAAAAGTAAATAAAATTAAATACTGAAAGCTGTAAATAAACAAACAAGATACAATCTTCTTAGTATTCTTAAGGAATCCCTTAGAAGAAAGTATGAGTTTACAAATGAAATCGGCCTAAATTTATAGGCTTACATGGGTCTTGTGCGTCGCGCCGCGTGAAACCTTTCACGTCGCGACGCGCGGTTGATTTGTGCCAGGTGGCGTGTAGCTTCCGGAGATGAGGACACGTGGCGTCGGTAGAATTATTAGCTGAATTATTGGCTTGGCTTCGCGACGTGTAAGGGTATGCGCGTCGTGATGTTGACGTCAGCAATGATGTGTTTCAATGATGAGCGTCGGCAGCATGTGATGGTGACACATGTCCGACGCACGTTAGCAGATTTATTGTGATGTTGACACGTGGCATGCGCATTTTAGAAAGTGCGCATGATAGCAAAACTTCTCTGATTGTGACATGTGTCCGGCGCATGTTAGCAGTCTCGGCGCACATTAGTAGACGATGCATTTTAGCACGGCACATTTTAGCAAATGTCGCATTTTAGCAGAAAATTTATATTTTTGCCCTTTTTGTATGTTTTCCGCTGTTTTGGCCCCGAATGGCCTCCAAAGAGTCCTGTTATTTTATTTATCTACAAAATAATACAAAACACATCAAAATATTCACAAAACTCAAGAAACTATACAAAATATTAGGTCGAATGAGTGAGAAATAGTGATTTATTTACCACTCATCAATAATTTTGATTTTACAATTAAGCCCTTGTGTAATTATTGAATTAATCTAATTAGGTCAAAGTAAGTAATCAATGTTATCCAATAACACTTGATTATCTTGGTTGATAATTATACTATCGAATATTATCTTTTATCAAAATTAACCGGCTACCCAAGTGCTTAACGAGTACACTTCATATTGGGACTCTCTAAGTTTAGACACGTTCGTCATATAAGCCTAGATAATATGTACGCAATTCGACCACCTCCGAATTCGAGAAGAACATGAATGACCTTTCTAAACTATACAAGTCGAGGTCATCACATATGTTTAACAATCCATCCATCGTAGGCTATCCGAGTTGTGTTTAGGAAACATAGAATACACCGTCAAGTTTTCAAGACGCACATCTCATATCGATATGTCCACGATTCTTTATAACTGATGTGATCCACCCTAGGTGATCGACTTTGGGCAAAAATTTAAGAATTGTGCCTTTACTCACATGGATACCTAAACCCCTTATGGTACACATACGGACCGACGGATCCTATCATACTTCGCACTTGATTACTGAGTGCATTGATCCAAACCCAATGAACATCTAGAGCCCAGACCATGAAAGGTTTCTTACTTACATGGAATCAAAGTGTGGATGATCTCACACAAAATCAATGTTATCCTATAGTCAAAGGATTACATATGTTACTCGACTCAGAAGATTCCTATTGACGGTGGTGTGTACTTCCAACTATTAGGAATCACATGTGAGTCATTCAGTATTCGGTCAAACTAATACCCACACATCTATACGAGTTTCCAAAACTCACAGTAATCGAGTTAAAAAATTGGAACTTCAATTCAAATATACGACATGTGCTAGTCTTCTAGGTTTTAGGAATTCAACCGTATTCCAAAACCAACGACTAAGAATACACACACACACTTTAAGAATAATTTTCAATAGTAATACTTATCACAATGTTGGACTACCTAGTGTCCAATACTACTACAAGACTATTCTAAGGTTGATGTCATTCTTAACATATCTATACATCAATCTAATATGCATAATGACAATACCATTAATAAGGTATGAAATGAAAATGTAGTTATTTTATTAATAAATAATAAAATGTACAATTCGGATTGGCACTCCAAGCACCAACTCCAACAAACTCTCACTTGCTTAGTGCCAATCTGGACGGTATTGCAGTCTCATCTCCTGCATATTTTTATCGAATAACTTAGTAGGTAAGGACTTTGTAAGCGTGTCTGATATGTTGTCTAGTCCTTGAATCTTCAAGACCACTATGTCTTTTCGTTCAATTATCTCTCTAATTACGCGGTATTTCCTTTTAATGTTTAGCTTTGGAATGTGCTTTCGGCTCCTTAGTCTGCGCAATGGCTTCGTCATTGTCACACTACAATGGGATCGAATCCGCAATACTAGGCATAACGCCAAGTTCTATGATAAAATTTCTAATCCAAACAGCTTATTTAGTAGCTTCTGAAGCCGCTATAAATTATGCCTCAGTGGTGGAATCAGATGTTGAGCCTTGCTTTGAACATCGCCAACTAACTACACCACCGTTAAGGGTAAATATGTATCCTGATGTATATTTTCTATCATCTGGTTGTTCCATTTAGATATCCTCCTCAAGGAATCCATTTAATAAAGCGGCTTTCATATTCATCTGTCATATCTCATAGTCGTCATATGCAGCAATGGCTAAAAGAATCCTAATGGATTTTAGCATGGCTACTGATGAAAAAGTTTCCTCATAGTCAACCCCAGGACGTTGAGTGTAATATTTCGCTACTAGTCGAGCCTTAAAGATTTCCACATTTCCATCAGGCCCTCGCATCTGTTTGTAAACCCATTTACAACCAATAGGTAGACCCGGCCAAAGTTCCGGTTCCGAATAGAAACCAAACCGTTGGAACCAGACGGTTCTGATTCCAACCGGTTTCAATTCCGGTTCCGGAACCAAAACTGTATTTTACCGATTCGATTAGGGTTTTGATTCCGGTTGGAACCCTATCTAGAACCATCTTCTTCTTCCCCGTCTTTATTTTCTTTGGCTTCCCAGTAGTCTTCGAAGAGCCATCTCCACCATGGAGGTACAATGTGGAGTTGTCTTTTCTCATATCATGCTCCGTCATGCGTAACATGTTATGAAGTTCTTCATAACTAGCTTGCATCGAGTGCATATGAAAGTTTAACATAAAGCCAGCATAAAAATCAGGCAAAAAAGACAGAATCAAATTACGGCCCAATTGTTCATCAATCACAATACCATGTCATTCCAAGTATCGAATCTTGTTGATCATGTTCAAAACATGAATACTGACAGCTCCTCCATCCTTGAGTTCAGCACATAATAATTCCTTAGACCTTCGATAAAGTTTGATCTCTTGATTTGTCTCGAACAACTCCTTGAGTGTTCGCATGATGCTCCAAGCATTCGGTACTTCAATGTACTGTCTCAGTAAATCTGGAACCATTGATCCCAAAATGTAGGATTTCACCTTAAGATTATCATCCTTCAATCTATTAAAAGTTTCTCGCTCTTCTGGCGTAGAGTCGGGATTGATTTCAACAGGCAGTGGATTGACAATGACATAAGTCAATTTTTCAAACTCCAAGACAAGATATATGTTCCTTTCTCATTCGAAATATTTCTTGGCTCCTTTTAGTTTATTGGTATCCAAAAGTTTATAAGACAACATTTTAAAATAGTAGCAGAATAGTTTTCATTTCAAAATAATAACACTAATTTGATCATGGAATTTTAAATCTATTAGTTCCATCTCACTACTTTACGTAATTTCCTAATCTCCCTTAACAGAAAAATATAAATTCGACTATCAAAATTTCATAGCGAGAAGTGGATCCCATGACATTTACTCCAGTCTCACACTAATGATGATATTGGCCTTTATAAACTCATTAGGTAGACCTTCAATGTCAATCACTTCATGCGACTCCTAGTTTAGTCCTGAATCATTTCTTATCCTCACACTAATGACGATATTGGATTAAGACGTGTTCTAAGTGTATACTTGCCAAAGTGTATTAATGAGCTTAGTATGTACCCCCTCACACTAATGACGATATTGGGTGACTACGTTAACCCATCACGCTCATCTAACGTTTTACCGGAGCGACCGAAGTTCCGAGCACTTATACCCTCACACTAATGAAAATCTTAAATATAAGTAGTAAGAACTCATTCATCTCCATATTGACAAGACGGATATTCCAATAATGCTCCAATATTACTAATACTATTACTAAAAATTAATTAATCATCTAATCATGGGAGATTTATGAAAATCAAGTCATTAATATAATTAGATCAAAATTTTAATTTAAAATATGCAATACATATCCAATATAACTTGTGCATAACTAAATTAAAATAGAGAGATATTGATTCAAATACATATCTAACATGCAACATATGTTGTGTGGTTAAGCCTTGCTACTGATACCATTCTGTTGGGGCGGATGTGGAACCTCTAGGGTCGGATCGGTACCCCACGTAGTGGAAATTGGTCTAACCAGTGGATATCAAGTGATAAGTGCGGTTTATACCTACTTATTCCGGCATCCTTAGCCTATTATTTTGTTATGTTTCGTGCCATTTAATGTCATGTATAGTTTATTTTATGTTTTTTTGTAGGAGCATTAATACATGGATCTTGGGACATTTGCACGTGTTTTGGGAACTTTCGGAAGCACAGGACTAGCACGGAGCATGACCGGCGTAAACACACACGTATAACGCAAGCGTACGTATCGTTCAAGTAGTATAAAAAGTATCGATCCCACGAGGACTTAATACCTAAGCTATTAATTTTATGAGATCAAATGTTTACTAGTATCTAACAGGTTGTTTAATTGATTTGAAATGGCGACGATTCTAAATTTAAAGACAAGTAAATAAAATTGTTCGAAAGTAGATTTTAAGAAAATTCAATATTAAAAACTATCTAGGGTTGTGATTTCTTTTAATATCATTTTAAAGATGAAGTGGTTATCTTAAAGTTGGGTAATATATTGATTTATTAACCTGGAACACTAAATTATGTAAAAGCCTCTTCCGATGGTCAATTACAAATACCTAGTATAATCCAATTGAACCGTATGTCTATGTTAACCAAATTACCTAGATTCATTAAGATTAAGTTCCAATTAAGGCTACCCCCGCCCGACAGGTATATTCCTATCTTGTAAGGAAATCTATTAAAGGGTTTATCTATCCTCAAGGAAGATCGTGGGCTATTGAGTCTAAGGCTGAAACCTAAAATCCCTATGTCTAGTTCATTTTAGATTTACCAGATCAATTTTATTAATGGCCAGTTAATGAAAAAGCATTAAGATTAAGACTTAATAAATAAATCTTTATAATACCCAAACTATAATCTAACCCCTTATAAACCGGTGATATTAAAAGTCATCACAACCCCAGATAACTAATTTAGTTACAACACATAACTAGGGCTGGTAAAAACTTGAAAATAAAAGACATGAAGTAAAAATGCGGAAAAGTAAATACTGAAAAGTAAATTACAATAAAATAAAATGCTAAGGTAAAAGGAATTACTTTTACTACTACTAATTTAGATATCTCCCATAAAATAATATATAAACTTGTGATAATATTACCAACCGACCAATCTGGAGGTATCCTGATTAAGTCAAATTAACTCCAACCAGCCATTAAGGCGGTAATATTTGTCCATAAACCAGCCATAAAGGCGGAACCAAAATTAAATTACCAACCGACCAATCTGGCGGTATCCTTGATTAGTCAGGTTTAAACCAGATTAAAATTAAATTACCAACCGACCAATATAGCGGTATCATTTTATATACAACAAAATCTGAAATATTTAGCTGAATTTATAGGCCTCGGTGGGCTTCCAGCGTCGCGACGCCAAGGCCTTTGGCGTCGCTACGCCAGGTGCAGTCGACGTGGCGTGCTCTGGTTTTGACACGTGGCAATTCAGATAAGAAGATAAGGCGACACGTGGCGAGGCGGCTAAGAGCTCGATTATTATGCTGACGTGGCGATGACGTGGTGACCGGCGTAAACACACACGTATAACGCAAGCGCACGTATCGTTCAAGTAGTATAAAAATATCGATCACACGAGGACTTAATATCTAATCTATTAATTTTATGAGGTCAAATGATTACTAGTATCTAACAGGTTATTTGATTGATTTGAAATGGTGACGATTCTAAATTTAAAAACAAGTAAATAAAATTGTCGAAAATAGGTTTTAAGAAAATTCAATATTAAAAACTATCTAGGGTTGTAATTTCTTCCAATATCATTTTAAATATGAAGTGGTTATCTTAAAGTTGGGTAATATATTGATTTATTAACCTGGAACACTAAATTATGTGTAAGCCTCTATCGATGGTCAGACACAAATACCCAGTTTAACCCAATTGAACCATATGTCTATGTCAACCAAATTATCTGGATTCATTAAGTTTAAGTTCCAATTTTGGCTACCCCCGCCCGACAGGTATATTCCTATCCTGTAAGGAAATCTATTAAAGGGTTATCTATCCTCAAGGAAGATCGTGGGCTATTGAGTCTAAGGCTGAAACCTAAAATCCCTATGTCTAGTTCATTTTAAATTTACCTGATAAATTTTATTAATGGCCAGTTAATGAAAAAGCATTAAGTTTAAGACTCAATAAATAAATTTTTATATTACCCAAACTATAATCTAACCCCTTATAAAACGGTGATATTAAAAGTCATCACAACCCCAGATAACTAATTTAGTTACAACACATAACTAGGGCTAGTAAAAACTTGAAAATAAAAGACATAAAGTAAAAATGCGGTAAAGTAAATACTGAAAAGTAAATTACAATAAAATAAAATGTTAAGGTAAAAGGAATTACTTTTACTACTACTAATTTAGATATCTCCCATAATATAATATATAAACTTGTGATAACATTATCAACCAGCCATATAGGCGGTATCCTGATTAAGTCAAATTAAGTCCAACCATCCATTAAGGCGGTAGTATTTGTCCATAAACCAGCCATAAAGGCGGAACCAAAATAAAATTACCAACCGACCAATCTGGCGGTATCCTTTATTAGTCAGGTTTAAACCAGATTAAAATGAATTACCAACCGACCAATCTGGCGGTATCCTTTTTAAGTCAATATTTTAAATAGTGAATATATTATTTTTAAGGGAGATTAATCTAAATAGTAACAGTAAAAGAATTACCTTTCACCCTAGCTGGGGAAGTTACCTCCTCATGGTAAATAGTAAAAACTGTAAGAAGTAAAAAACAAGTAAATTACTATTATTACAAAACGTAATTAAAATTAATTACAAAACTAAAAAAACTAAAAAACTAAAAATTAAAAGAAAGTAGAGAGAGAAACTCTCTCTTTACATCAAAGAGATGAGAGAGAGTGGTACCACTAAAACTGAAATTTGAAGCTCTATTTATAGGCCTCGGTAGGCTTCCAGCGCCGCGACGCCAAGGCCTTTGGCATCGCTACGCCAGCTTTTGTCGACGTGGCACGCTCTGGTTCGTCGGTTTGAAGATTCTGGATAAGCTGATAAGGTGACACGTGGCAGAGTGGTTAGGCTTCAATTATTGTGACACGTGGCGGCTTCTGATTGGTTGATGAGATTCTTATCCGCCACGTGTCAGATAAGGATTAGATACTCAATTATTGATGCTAACGTGGCGGTGACATGGGAAAGAGACTGTCGGCACCGTATGATTGCGACACGTGGCACTTCCTGATTGGCTGATGATGACGTGGCGGTGAGGTGGCAGTTTGACTTGGTCAACCTGGTGATGTGGCTGATGACGCGGCAATGACATGGAGTGACACGTGGCACACGTGGCGATGATGACTGTCGGCACCGTAGGATGTTGACACGTGGCACGGCACATGTTAGCAGATCGGCTGTGATGGTGACATGTGGCACGGCGCACGTTAGCAAAGTCAAACTTTTCTCAGATTCTGATTTATGGACCCGGCGCATGTTAGGCGTCGCGAAGCTGAAGGTCTTGGCGTCGGGACGCGGGAATTTACTAAAATGCCCTTTTTGTCCAATTTTCACTGTCTTGGCCCAAATCATCTCCAGAATGTTCTGAAACTTTATTTATCTACAAAATAACACAAAACACATCAAAATATTCACAAAACTCAAGAAACTATGCAAAATATTAGGTTAAGTGAGTGAGAAATAGTGATAGATTTACCACTCATCACGTGGCGCTGACGTGGCAAGGCGGCTGAGATCAATTGTCGGTACCGTAGGATTGCGACACGTGTCACGGCTTGATTGGCTGATGATGATGTGGCATGTTGACTCGGTTGACCTGATGACGTGGATGATGACGTGGCAAGACGCGTGGTAGAGTTGACTCGTTGACCGGATGACGTGGCGACACGTAGGATGACATGTGGCACACGTGGAAATAGTAATTTTCGGCACCATAGAATGATGACACGTGGCACAACGCACGTTAGCAAATCGACTGTGATGGTGACACATGGCACAACGCATGTTAGCAAAGTCAAACTTCTCAAATTTTGACCCATTGACCCGACGCACATTAGCATGACTTGGTGCACGTTAGTCGCGAAGGGTTTGGGCGTCGCGACGCGAGAAAATACCAAAATGCCATTTTCGTCCAATTTTCACTGTTTTGGCCCAAATCACCTCCAGAATGTCCTGAAACTTTATTTATCTACAAAATAACACAAAACACATCAAAATATTCACAAAACCCAAGAAACTATAAAAAATATTAGGTTAAGTGAGTGAGAAATAGTGATAGATTTACCACTCATCAGAGCATCGGGATCAGAATTGTAGCATTAGTGAAGAAAATTTCACTAGCGCTGTGGCGCCAATCACCAGGCGCCGCGGCGCCTCACAAGTTCCATACAAGAAACCCGAGAATAGGGCACCACATCGCCATGATCAAGAGCCACAGCGCCTTCAAGACCAGCATCCCAGCCAAAAGACCGAGAGCTTGGCGCCGCAGCCTCCAAGCCCAGAGTCGCGGCGCCTGCAAGCCTCACGTTACACATTCCAGAGAAACTAACGCCTCGGCGCCAATTAAGCAGGCGTTGAGGTACTGCGGGGATAAACATGCGTGTTTTAGACTTCAATTTTTAGGGTTTTTAAGATATCCAATGACACTAAGGCTCCACTATAAATACATTAGTTTGTCCAAAATTCAGGAGGAGGCTAATACACAGCACAAAACACAGAAACACATATTTTTAGAGATCCGAGGAGAGGGATTGAAGAGCAGCAAGATGAGACAAATACAGTGACATCCGAAGAGGAAGAGATTCAATTCGGGTTTTATCATCTTATTTCTTTCTTAGAACTCTAATGATTTCCATTAGATTCATGACTTGTTTATCATTATTTTTATCTTTTGTCATGAACTAAACTCCTTAATTATGGAGAATGATGTAATTGATGCTTGAACCCTGTATTGTTTGCTAATTTTGTTATGAAGTTTTATTGATTTATTTATATTCTTTTTGAGTTTAATGTTTTATATTTGCTGGCCACAAATATGATGATATATGTTTGAAATATATCACTCGAGAGAGGGGATTTTGAATGGATCTAGAGAATATAACCTAGGATTTTATAGAGTTCGATGGAATCTGTAGTTCCTTTGAAGTCGTTAATATAGAATCACAAAGCGTAATGAGTTGTTAACTACTAGATTTTTATAGAGATAACGAAGTCTATAATTGATGATATTTTCACTCGGCACTCGAGAGAGGGAGTGGATATTTTAGGAGTCTTGACTTATAAACAATATAACTGAACAATGATTAATTGGCATGATAAATACATAGGCGACAGCTAAGTGAAATCAGGATCCAGAATCTCTATCGTATTAGTTCCTCCTATTTTATAATTTTTATATTTTATTTATTTAATAAAATCTTTATTATTATTTTTTTAAATAAAATTAGGATTATCAATTGTAGTATTTGGTGCGAGTTAACGCAATCTCTGTGGGTTCGACACTCTTCACTCATATTTATACTAAAACTTGACACCGTATACTTGTGGTACGATATAAAATATCACAACAAGTTTTTGGCGCCGTTGCCGGGGATTGTTTGTTTAATTCACATTAATACTACTACCAAGTAATCTTAGATTTAATTTAGAATTTTATCTTTTATTTTTAGTTTATATTTATTTTATTTTTGTTTTTTATTTTGTTTATTGATTTTTTCTTTTTTTCTTTTGGTGCTCCAATGAATGCGCAAATCCACAAGTCTCGACTCGCTCCTGTTTGATCGTGAAATAGAAAGAACTGCGAGGAGACTAAAAAAAGAAAGAAAAATTGAACAATAAGCAATGGCAGCTGAAAACAGAGAGAACAACCCACGTTAGGTGGAAATCAGATATCACTTCAAGCTGATCATTGATGACACATATTCTGGGATTGCCCATCAACCAATCAACACCAATAATTTTGAGTTAAAACATGCATTGATCAACATGGTATAAAGAAATCAGTTTGGGGGTTCAGTTGTAGAGGATCCCAACTTGCACTTACGGATGTTCCTAGAGATCGCCGATACTATAAAGATGAATGGTGTGAGTAAAGAGGCTATCAGAATATGCTTATTCTCATTCTTTTTACGGGATAAAGCGTGGGATTGGGTTCAATCAATACAGACGGGGAGTGTCATGACATGGCAAGATATGGCCACGAAATTTCTTGAGAGGTTCTTTCCACCAGCTAAATCAGCTCAGCCGAGGGCAGAAATTAGTATATTCAAACAGCTGGAGACTAAGACTCTATATGAAGCATGGGAGCACTTTAAGGATCTATTATGAAGATGTCCACAACAAGATTATGCAAATTGGGTTCAGATTCAGTTGTTCTATAATGGGCTGAATGGTTCAAATAGGATTGTGGTTGATGAAGCAGCTGGGGGAGCTCTATTTAAGAAATCAGCTGAGGACGCCTACAATCTATTAGAAGAAATGGCCATTAACCATTTTCAATGGCCAAGTGAACGCGCTACGGTGACCAAAGTGGCTGGTATATATGAAGTGGACCCTCTTGTGGCACTTATAGCTCAAATTTCCACTTTATCTACTCAAGTAGCAACCCTGACAAATCTATGAGTACCATATATTGAATCAGCGGCAGCTACAAATATGCGGTTATTGGAATGAGAACCAAACTTTGAGCAAGTCCAATATGTGAACAATCGAAATTTCAACAGCTATAGAGGAAATCATGTGCCTAATCGCTATCATTCAAACTTGTCATATGCTAATACAGAGAATGCCTTGCAACCTTCATTGGGCTTTGACTATCAAATAGCTGAGCATAAATCTTCCTTAGAAAATTTCATAAGCACATTTGTTGCTAATACTTCAGCAAGGTTTGAGAAGAATGAGTCAAGGCTAAACAATATTGAGACACACATGAAAAATATCGGGGCAACAATTAAGTCCTTAGAAACACAGATTTGGTAGATTACTTCCTCCATGACCAAGCATCAGTAAAGGGTATTTGGATAAACTGCCACAGCTGCCAAGCTATCTTTTCATGTCAAAGCAGCCAGTGGATAAAAAAAGAAGAAGCTACTATGACCACCATTTGGGTGGTTGCGTCTGGCTGAAGACGTTAAACTTAGCGCTAACGGGAAGGCAACCCTTGTATTTATTTTATTATTATTTTTCTTTATTTTTAATTTTTATTTTATTGTGTGCTATTTGTTTATTTATTCGTTTTACATGATATTTATGCAGGTAGCACGAAACACACAATGCCCGCGCAACCAAATTCTAACCAGCAAGAGCCTGATCAAATTCATGCACGGTAGTGTTGTTCCTCACTCTTGTTCTTTATATTTATCTTTCATTGAGGACAATGCAAGTTTTAAGTTTGGAGGTGTGTGCATATTGTTTACTTGTTATTTATTTATATATATATATAAAATTCTTATTATTAGTCTTTGATAGTAAAGCATAAATCCTATGATGAATTTTTTTTGTTTATGAGTGAAATTTTAGAAACGATAAGTGCCCAAATTACTTTTATCTGATGCCTTGAGTAGTTGATCTATGTTTGACTCGTAAGCACTCAATTATAGGTTTTTAGCATTGAAAACTTAAGTAGTTGACAAGGTGACTAGTTGAAGAAATTTCATGTCAATGAATGACCGTTTGCTTAGATGTCTATCTTGATTTCCTAGTGTTATGATGTATGGTATTGATAGAAATAAAAGAAAAAAAAAGTCTCTAAAGAAAGAAAATAAACCATCTATAACGGATAAGCGTGAAGCTACCCATGGGCGAGTATTAGGACCACCATGAGGAGACCATTCGAAAGCTTGGAGCCTGGACCGAAAATGGAGGAGCAAAAATGGAGCTAAAGCCGAGAGCCTTTTGGAGTTAAAGCTTGAAGATTTTGATGTTCATCGCGTTGTAAAAGCCTATCGTTGTAAGTATGATTCCGCCATGATTTTACAAGTATTCACATATATGTTTCATTGCTTGATTTGATCCCGGGACCTTAGTAGAAACCCAACAATGGTATCAGAGCCATTTTGAGCATGAAACTTAATTAGGGTAAAATTTGGGTAAAATCAATTTGAGCATGATTTGATCAAATTGGTTGATTGAGTATGCTTGAATGATGTTGTATTGAAGTTGTATATGATCAATTTCATGAAAAGTTGATTGGATCAATTTTTGCCCAAAATCTAGGCTTGGCCGAGAGTTATGTTGCCCTAAAAGTCATGGTATTTTTGTTTCTTTGATCATTGGATGACTTGAAATAATTGGGTAATGTTGATTTAAGATTCAATTGGATTGGATTTACA
Source organism: Zanthoxylum bungeanum (assembly GCA_019454045.1). Classification (NCBI taxonomy): domain Eukaryota; kingdom Viridiplantae; phylum Streptophyta; class Magnoliopsida; order Sapindales; family Rutaceae; genus Zanthoxylum; species Zanthoxylum bungeanum. Next base: position 71,252 of record SKCR01037634.1, read on the forward strand.
ATTGGACACAAAAACCCCCAAAATGCCGAGACTTGTATGCATGGAAAATGATTGATTTTTTATTCAAATGTGTTGGACATGTGTTGATGATAATGAGCATAATTAATTGAGTGAATTAGTATTTTGGAAATGTTAATTTGGGTAATTAATTATGGCATACACTTTAGGTTAATTAAGTTATGAAATTTGGAATTTGGTAATTTAATTAATTGGGCCTATTTTGGAAATTGGGCTTGAAAAGTTGTAATTGGGCTTAAATGGGCTTGGTTGTACCAAGTTAGGTTTAGGCTAATTGGTTGGATCCAATTGGGCCCAAAACCATTTCCATAAAGTCCAATTATGACTTAATGGACCTTTAATAATAATTGGGCCTAATGGGCCTAAATTGGTTTCTTGGCAAATAAGGGTGATTCCTTAAATGGGTTTTGGTATTTGGGTTTGACCCATATTGACCAAAAGTCCATGCCTTAGAAATTGATTGAAAGCCCATTGGACTTTAAATTAAATTGACATTGGATGTTAATCGGGCTTTGAGACCCGTATCGATTAGATTTAGAATCTAAGTCATAAAGGCTCATTAATAAAGTGTGTTATTTAATTTGGAATTAAATAATGAGTTAGTATTAAATACTTATTAAATTGGATTTAATATTGTAGTTTAATTTAATTCAAGAATTCGTACTTTGAGTACTTATTCGCAAAACGAGTTTGACTCGCGCAAAATCAAATCGTTGTTTGAACATTGGATGGTCATTAATATTCAGATTAATTAATTGGATTAGATTGATTGATAACATGCTTGTGTGAATATATGGATGCGATGTATGAATAATGTATATAGGATGGATATTAGATGGGTGAGGGCAATTTTGGAAATTGTTGTAATAAATTTAGAATTTATTAATTGGACATGCGTGTCCAGCCTATTACCTCCTTACTCTGTGTATTTCTCTTCTCACCTATTCCCCTCAATGTAAATGAGGTTTCTTTAGAAGTGTTATGTAATTGGTAGAAGTAATACTTGTGCTAGCGGGAGAGAGGAAAAGGAGAGATCTGTTCTAGGAACAATGTGTTTAAATATCCATCCGCATATCATTATTATTTTATTTATATGCGCCTAATTATGTGTTTAGAATGCATGTTTAAGGGTGTATGATGATGAGACCTTAACAAAGATAATTAATTGGTTGCCAATTACGCGAAAAACCCTCAACAACATATTAAGCGTTTTTCCTTCCATTTAGTGATTCTTACTCAAGATCCAAGACTGGCATTGGTTTGTTGGCCAAAGTCAAGACCTTTGTCCGTCGAGGATGTGTTTGAATCATGAAGGCTTTGTTCCATATTGGTGTCTTGTCCAAGTTGTGATTTGTTGGCCAAAGTCAAGATCACTTCTTGTCCATCGATATTGATTACGAAGCTTTCCATGGTCAATGGGTTCCGCTTAACTAGGATCACTAAGTTTGTTGTGCCAAAGCCAAGGCTTAATTGATTCAGAGGAAAAAGGTTAGGCAATATATTGGATATATTGGCATATATAAGATATATGTTTCAGACTTGGATGTCCACCTACTAGATCTAGGAATTGGATGTGATCCAATTGATCTTAGAGATCTACCTAGTTAATTATCATACAATTTGTTGGCCAAAGTCAATATTGTGTGTTATTTAACGGGATCCTAGCCCACTAGGAAACAAGGTTTCCCGAGTACTCAACAGAGGGTTATAGGCTCGCCGAAAAATAGTGGGAGGCAAGTATTAAATTTGCAATATTCGTTTAGTTACTTGCCATACGCGCTCATTACAAATTTTTTGTTAATAAATTAATATATTAGTTGGACTAATATTTAATCGTTGTTTTAAATAAACAGTTGGACTGTATTCAAACTATTTCATTATAGTTGATTATATAATTGGATTATAGTAATCAATATATTTGAATTAACCAATTAAATTATAGTTGATTATATAGTTAGACTATAGTAATCATTATATTAAATAGTACCTAAAATCGTTGATTAAATAGTTGGACTATTAGAATCAAGATAATTGAAAGATTAGTGTTTAAAACATAATCCTGGATGAAAATGAATTTAAACGACTTTAATTTTCAAATTGGGAATAAAATCTCAAGATAGTCCTGAAAACTAAGAAGTTACTTTATTTGATAAAATAACATCTTAGGCCTAAGCCTGGAGTTGAGCAAATAGAATAACATGATATTTAGAATATTCATGTGATGATAACTTTAGTGCTTAATCCAATAAGCTTGCCAAATAGACTCCTTAATTTCTTATTCAGAACTAAGGATTAGATCCTTATAGTATGATATTGAAATTGAAGGATCTTCATAGATCTATCCTTAGATCTTAGAATACTAAATTGCAATAGAAAACTCTTGGAGAGTTAATGGCTATTCTCAACGAGGCAAAGCCAAAGTTTGCAATAAGGCAAGAAGCGCAAAGCGCATCTTACTTCGACATTCCGGAAGGCCAAGGCTTGGCCAAAGGCTTCTGGAGTGTGGAAAAAGGGCAAAGGCAAAGTCATTATAATCTTCTGGGAAGACAAAGGACATATCCCACGATGTCTGCCTAACTGTGGCAAACGGGGTCACTGAAGCATGACTGCCGTATGGACAAGGCAGACATGAAGGAATTGAAGACGGGCAAGGCTCCGACTTCAAATATGTTTGTTATAAACATGTTCGCTACAAGTATTAAAATTGGATTTTAGATAATGGATGTGGTACATAAATATGTGCTGATGTGCAGAATCTACTGACAAACAGGATACTGACTTCAATTGAGATTTATCTACGAATTGAAAACGGGAAAAAAGTCGCTGTTTTAACCGTAGAAACCTAAGTTTAGGAACCACCCTTCGGGTGTGTTCTTAAATTAGGAAACTGTACAATGTAACTAGTTTGACTAGAAACATTATCTCTATATCATGGTTTAACCCGTTGCGGGTATACCTTTATATTCTAGAACACTAAAGTGTTTCATTTTATAAAGATGATATTGAGATAAACACATTAGATGTGAATAACAGTATTTATATTTAGAATATAAATGAATCTCACACATAAAACATGACAAATAAATAGTTCAAACTGAATTAATCAGTTGAGACTTATAAGTGGTATTGTTGTTTGGGACACAATTAACAAGACTCGTATATCCACACTTTTGAAGAGTGGATACTAGGACGGATTTGATTTCATTCAAATAATGTCTACGAATCTAGTTTATTAGGCAAAGTGCCTAAAATACATTTTACTTGGTAAAAGTGTAAGTGTCATCGATCTGTTAGCCCTTGTTCATAGTGACGTAAGTGGGCCTATATCTAGCTAGGCTAGAGGTGGATATGAATGTTTCGTGACCTTTACAGATGTGGCATCGCGTTATGGTTATGTGTTTCTTTTGAAACACGAATCGGAAACTTTTGATTAATTCAAAGAGTTTCGACACGAAGTACACAAACAGATCGGCTAAAGTATAAAACACCATGATTAGACCATGATGAAAATACTTAAGCAATAAGTTTCTCAAATACTTGAAAGAGTATAGTATTCTTTCAATGAGGACTCCTCCTGGAACACGTCAGTTTGACGGTGTGTCCGAACTGAGAAACCGAATTATGTTGGACATGATAAGGTTAATCATGAGTCGCTCTGAGCTACCATTTCCTTCAATGGATAAGCTTTAAACTGTGCAAAACTTATTTTGAATAAGGTTCCATAAAAATCTGTTAGACAGACTTCATATTAGATATGAACAAGAAAGAAACTGGGTTTTCTCATTCCTGAAGATTTGGGTATGCTAGGCATATGTTTGGATGATACCAAACTAGAACCCAAATCAGATAAATACCTAAATTATGGGTTATCATAGGGAAACCAAAGTATAGTACTTATACAACTCACTAGAGAACAATGTAATTGTTGCTCGCCATGCGGTTTTCCTAAGAGGAATACCTATATGCAGTGGTAAGTGGGAGGAAAGTAAAACTCGATGAAAATCGAAGTAATACTATTCCAGGCATCAATTCCTTAATGGAACACAATAGTTCATCAAGGATGAAACTATACCAATAATATTCTAATACACAAGAACCACGTAAGTCGGAGAGAGTCAGAAAACAACCTAGGGTATGGGTTTCTGATCTCACCTCATAAAGATGTCAATCTTATTGAGGAATACGAACTGACTATGTATGAGGAAGTGATACAAGGTATTGACTCCCTATTATGGCAAAGTGCCATGATATCCGAAATGGATTCCATGTATAACAACCAAGTTTGGATAACTAGTTGTTGTACCGCAAGGCATTGTGCCTACTGGTACTATATGAGTCTTCAAGGAAGACATACATGGATGGCAACATATCAACGTACTAAGCTAGGGTTGTAGCGAAAAGGTATCGTTATCAACATTGTGTCGATTACGACGAAACCTTTTACCTGTTGCCACGGTAAATCCATTTGGATGATGCTTGCTGAAGTTGCATGTTTCATTTATGAAATATGGCAGCTGAATGCAAAAACCGCTTTCCTTAACGGAAACCTTTGGAGGATGTTTACAACATCCTGACGATTTTGTCATACCAAAACAAGCAAACAAGGTTTGCAGGTTATTCGATCCATGGATGGATTGAAGCAAGCATTGCGTTCTTGGAATTATCGTTTTGATGTAATCATAATGGTATATGATTTAATTCAAAACGAAAATGATTCTTGTGTGTATAAAGAGGTTAATGGGAGCGCACTGACAATGAATGTCCTAAGTGATGATGACATATCATTTCTTGGAAAAGATATTCCTATATAATATCGGTGAAAGCTTGGCTTTCATGAAAATTCTCCGTAGAATTCTTGGGAAGAACACTTTATTCTAGGAATAAAGATCTACTGGATAGATCTAAAAGTTGTTGGCACTCTCCGAGAAATCGTACATTGAGAAATGTACACGACCTGATGTCTCATACGCTTTGAGCATATGGAGTCACAATCAGACCAATCCTAATGATATTCACTGGATTGATGTTAAGAACATCCTTGAGTATCTTAGAGGAACTAATGATACTTTCTTATACTATGGAGAATGAGAACTTGAAGTGACTGAGATCACTACTACAAGTTTTCAAAAGTTTTCAAACCGATATAAACGACTATAAGTCGTGATAACGGTACTATAAAGTTTGAATGACGGAACAGTGAGCTGGAAATCCTCTGAGCAAGATATTGTTACGGATATAAACACAAAAGTGGATTATTGCTGCAGCTGAGGCAGCAATAGAAGCCTTTTGGATCGATAATAATCCTAATTAGATTAGGAGTAATTCTGTTAGCAGCTGAGCTAGGCTACAACACAGGCTAAAGAATTAATGGTCTCATCAACGATCTAGATAAATACTTCAAATATTCATTTTATTCGTTCGAATCATACATCGTAGCGATATGATGATCGAATAAATCGCATCAGGTGATATCCTTGCAAATCCACTGACAAAAGCCTTTTCTCAGCAGAAATTTGAGCGAACCGTACATAGTTCGGGTGTATGACACTTGAGTGATTGGCTATAGGCCAAGTGGGAGATGTTGGACAGTTATGGCCCATAGCATCACTATTTGTACAGATCATGGTGTTGTTGTACAAATTAACTATGTGACAAAGGAAATTGCTCTTCTATCATTTGTAATTAGATTACCAAGATGTATAAATGATAGAAGGTCCATATGATTAGTTCCGGATTGAGATGATATGAGACAATATCAATCCATAAAGGTTTAATCATTAAATATCCATAGTCGTAGTATTATCGAGACTGGACATCGATAATGCGGAATAGACTAGTATTACACTTGTGCGCGTTGTGGGAGCATAACGGTATAGTTCTCGTATATTTGGGTATAGGATACTCATGCAAGTGTAATAGAAGGTTGTATTTACCGATGGTAAGGAACCAGCTTCGCTCTGGATAGACCCCTCGGAATTCCATTGGTAGTATGACTATGTGTCTATGGAAGTCCGAATCAGGGTAGGTGTATTTGGTCTTAACCTGAGACTTGCACCGCTAATACTTGCGACAATCAATATACTTTGGTTTTGTCGTCGTCCAGGGCTTTAACAGGTTCTGTGTACGCCTCTTCTGGGTATATTGAGAATCATAGTGTATTGGGTGTGATGTCGAGATGGAAGTATCACTCCAGTCATAGTGGAGATGATGATCACGTAGGATACAGAACTTGTTCTCTTATATGCTGCAGCTATCGGGATATTATGACTAGGTCATGTTTATCCGATTATAGAGACTAGTTACCAGAGATCTGATATGTGCTTCGTACGAGGCATACACATTTCCAGCCCCAGGCCTTGCACGTGACATCAGATGCTGGATCGAAATACGCAATACTACGTATACTACGCCTGATATAGATCACATATTTCAGCAAGAATAATTCTAGAGAATTGGGTAGGCATGATGCTTTGCTAGAAGCCAACCATGTCTTGTAAATCGGTAAAAACGTAGTACTAGGTACGTACGTGTTCGGATAGTCCGATGACCGTATTTACTGCCAACATATCCGGGGATCTCATGGGTCGCTTCCCGAAGATTCACCGATGACGTATGACTTGCACTTTATTAATCTGGGATTAATTAATGAGAGAGAGAACATTAATCTGAGATTAATTACGGAGATATTTTATCTGGGATAAAATATTATTTAAAGAGAGAGAACGATTAATTTGGAATTAATCGATAAAATAATATATTCGATATATTATACGAAATTGGATTTCGACGAGGAATTAAAATTGGATTTTAATTCAAGCAAACGAGTTAATTTAGAATTAATTCGCTAGCGACGTGAATAGTAATTTTACTAGGCATAATTATTTAATTACGTCGCAACGGAAAATTCGTTAATTTGAAATTAGCGAACCCGACCCCGGGAGTGTTTGTGGGCGCACTCGCATTGCGAATTAAAGTACGGCCCACAAGTCACATCAAACGTCAAATCACTAGTTAATCAAGTGATGGAAGTCACATCACTTTGAGTGAAATGATGTCTAGTCACTTTTGATGTGAATAGTGATGGAGGTGGTTGGATGGCTTTAATGCCATTTACCAAATTTTGAATTTGATATATCTTAATTGATTTTGGAAAATCAAACTAACCTAACACTTTTTCTTCTCTCTCACTATTCTCTTCTTCTCGGCCTTGGGCCTTTTCTTCTTCCAATTTTCTGATTTTGCCGAGAATGAAGGAGAAGCATAGGAAGTTTTGCGGCAAAATTTCCGAAGTGCTAGCACGCTTTAAGGGTCGTGCGAAGGTGATAGGGAAACCGACTTGTGAGCTTGGAATCACCATTCGAAAGCTTGGAGCTTGGACCGAAAATGAGGAGCAAAAATGGAGCTAAAGCCGAGAGCCTTTTGGAGTTAAAGCTTGAAGATTTTGATGTTCCTCGCGTCGCAAAAGCCGATCGTTGTAAGTATGATTCCGCCATGCTTTTACGAGTATTCACATATATGTTTCATTGCTTGATTTGATCCCGGGACCTTAGTAGAAACCCAACAGAGTGCGCGCATGCACATGACGCGCGCGCACTGTGCGTGCAAAGCTTAATTTAAAAAAAAAAAATTTAAACTCTTTCAGCTCTCTGGAAACAAAGAGCTGAAAGAAATAGGGTCTTCAACCCTAAATCCATCCAACCTTCCCTAAACACTTTCAAAAATACCCAAAATTAATTTTAATTTCAAAACCAATATCAACACATGTTATAGAATAAAAATTAAGCTTTTCAAAAATATCAAATATTTTTACAAAAACATAAATTTATTCTAAATACGCACTTGCGTAAATTTTGAATTCAAAACACAAACCAAATTAGAATCTCACAATGAAATGAGTCGTGAATAATTCTAGGTCACCCAAATGTGATCAAGTGAATCTAGAATGGTAGCTTAACTTTAAGCTATTATCTAGAATTCCAAGCTCTAACTTTATGTCTATCTCTAAAATAAATACTTTGACCCAATTACAAGCATATTATGTTTATATTTCGAAAGCATCCTAACACGATCAATTAGCCTAATTTAAGCATTATATATCTAATATATAATTCAACATTATGTCTCACTAATGAAAAATATAGATTTTGGAGAAGATCAAACTTACCTAGCAAGGTTGATTCAAAGATCCAATATACTTCTCCTTGTTAGTATGTTTGAAGAACTTCCAAGGATTTGCAAGCTTGACTCCAAGATCCAATCTTGATTTCAATCCTAGCAAGCTTCACTCCAAGATCCAATCTTGATTTCTCCTAGATGAAATATTGTAGAGACATCACAAAGCTTCTCTAAACACTTCTCTAACTTAGGCTAATTTCTCCAAGAATAGATTGTTCTTAGCATTCTCAAGTTTTTGCTTTGCTTAATTAAAACATTCCTAAAGCTTGCTATTTATAGCAAAACTTAGGCAATTTTTAATTAATAAAAGTTGTAATCAATTTTTATGTGGACTTAATCTAATTTGTCCAAATAAGTATAATTATGTGTGACTAATCTCCATTGTCTATCACTTTGACTTAATCCAATTAAATCAAGATAAGGATTAGGAAATTGATTAGCTCAATGTTTGCCACTTTGATTTAATCCAATTAAATCAAGCCAAAACCACATATTATTACATACTTACAATTACCATAATATCATCAAATTGTAGAGATAATTATGATTTTATAATTAAGCCCTTGTGTAATTATTGAATTAATCCAATTAGGTCAAAGTAAATAATCAATGTTATCTAATAACATTTGATTATCTTGTTTGAAGATTATAATATCGAATATTATCTTTTATCAAAATTAATCGGCTACCCAAGTGCTCAACGAGTACACTTCATATTGGGACTCTCTAAGTTCAGACACGTTCGTCAAATAAGCCTAGCTAATATGTACGTAATTCAGCCACCTTCGAATTCACGAAGAACGCGAACGACCTTTCTGAACTATACAAGATTACAAGTCGAGGTCATCATATATGTTTAGCAATCCTTCCATCGTAGGCTATCCGAGTTGTCCTTAGGAAATATAGAATACACCGTCAAGTTTCTGAAGCGCACATCTTATGTCGATATGTCCATAATTCTTCATAACTGATACGATCCACCTTAGGTGATTGACTTTGGCCAAAGTTTTAAGAATCGTGACTTTACTCACATGGATACCTAAACCCCTTATGGTACACATACGGGACGACGGATCATATCTTGCTTCGCACTTGATTATTGAGTGCATCGGTCCACACCCAACGAACATCTAGATGCCAGACCATGAAAGGTTTCTGACATACATGGCATCAAAGTGTGGAGGATCTCGCACAAAACCAATGATATCCTATAATCAAATGATTACATATGTTACTCGACTCTATGAGATTCCTATTAACGGTGGTGTGTACTTCCAACTATTAGGAATCAAATGTGAGTCATTCATTATTCGGTCCAACTAATACCCACACGCCTATACGAGTTTTCAAAACTCATGGTACATCGGGTTAAACCATTGGAACTTCAATTCCAATATACGACATGTTATAGTCTTCTAGGTTATAGAAATTCGACCGTATTCCAAAACCAATGACTAGAAATATATATATATATATATATATATATATACTTTAAGAATAATTTGCAATAGTAATACTTATCTCAATGTCGGACCATTTAGTGTCCAGTATTACTACAAGACTATTCTAAGGTCGATGTCACTCTTAGCATATGTATACATTAATCTAATACGCATAATGACAATACCATTAATAAGGTATGAAATGAAAATGTAGTTATTTTATTAATAAATAATAAAATATGTAATTCAGATTGACACTTCAAGCACTAACTCCAACAGCTATGCGACCAAGTCGGGTCGTCTCTAAGGCATTCACTTTGATTTTCTCTTTTGAACATATTTCCAACTCGGGTCATGACCTTCTCTAGGTACCACCTCGGGTCGGATATTAAGTGCAATCCATTGCTGACCTCCAAGCTGGGCTGGATGCCTCTTTCTTATGGGCCTGGGCCCTCGAGTCCGGGAAGTGGATATCCCTTATATACCCTTACTCGAGATTTTAACTTCTTGGGGATAAAAACCATCATCAACATCTGACTCTTACTTCTCGGTATCAACGAGTAAACGAGTTGGTGCTGGAAACTATAAGAAGATGGTGGTGTACGAAACCGTAGACTGATCTAACGTCCTCGGGCTGAAAATTTCACGGACACCCCACACTGCTCCAACTTATAACGGGTATCACAACTGCAAGCCTCAGTGCTTTCGATGAATGAAACCATATCATGTATATAGCCCTGATTTAGCATTTATGCTTCTGATCCATAACTTGATCATCTCTCCCACTAGGCATTGTCTGACCGAAAAAGGTTGACCTGGACCTGATCGGTCAATCCTTTTGGCTTTGCTTGAAGAAGCTCATCTTATGCCTCCTCGGGTAGATGTATGCTCTCGTCATGCTACCCCTAATTAATCAGGGGACCTATGGTACTTTTTGGAGGCATATATGCACTTTTAACACTTTATGAACAGGTCCTGGTTGCTCTTCAATGGCATATGGTGCTTCTGAATAAATAGATCCATTTACAAAACTGCCTCAGGATTGTACCTCAACAAGTTCTCATGGAACTCTGTGGCCAATCTCTTGTTCTTAGAAACTCCGGCCAGTTTTGGCTTCTCTTATACCAACAGTTCCTCCGATTTACTTGACACCGGCTATTAGCGCACTGGTAGGACCCACACTTTGTTCACTAAATGCAACAAATTTGTTGTTGATTAATTAACATTTCATTTATTATAAATCCTAGCTAATTATATCATAAACATGTGATGCAGCTAAGGACTCACTGGAATTCTTAATCGGATGGTTGGTACGTTTCCCGAGGTACAATTCGTTTCCCGAGATACAAAGGGCGGGAATTGTACCTCAGCAGAGAGAAATTATGATGTACAATTCAGATACATCCCATAAATCTCAAAAGAATCATGTTATGGGCGTTGGAAATCTTACCGTCAAATCATCCGATCTGGGTTTAAATGGGACAGGTAAAACCTCCAGTTATCTCAAATTCTTACAAGAAATACACCCTCTAGACTCGAACGGACTTGAAAACCAAGTCGCAAGCCCTTTGCCACCAAACAACATCCATTGGAGTATCAATCTATATTGTGTTGTGTTAAACGGTTAATATTGTTATTAAACAAACAAGGATTTTAATTAAATTGATGAAGGAAATGCATATTAATTATAGGTTGGAAATGCAGTGACAAACAACTTACAACTACTATGACAAACTTGGAACAGTGACATATTGATGGAGTCACGCAATGATATCTGATAAAACATAAAGGCAACTCATCAACACATGCGATTTCCGAAGGCAGAAGGAATCAGAGGAGTGTGAATCGTTGTATTGTTATGCCAAGGATCAAGAATTCGGAAACATTGATCAATATAACATCTATGCACCCCCTTGTAACAATTCTGATGGCAGCTCTGCTACTCGCCATCATATGCGGTTACCTCATCACCCTCGGCACTTTTCAGGATATGATCCTTGTACTGAAAAATATGCTGAGATTTATTACAACAGGCCTGATGTGCAGAAAGCACTTCATGCTAACATCACCCATATTCCTTATACTTGGATTGTAACACGCTCAAAAAATGATTCTTCATTCTCAAATATAACAGTGTCGAAGTAATAAAATAACTCCGTAAATCCGGGGTCGATCCATCGGGAATAAATTTAGTAAAATAAAATAATAATTTGAATGAAAAATAAAAATGTATGATTGTTTGAAGTGATTGGAAATTTTAATTTAAACTACAACAATAAAATAAAATATTGGGGCTAGAGGATCCACTTTTAATAATTCAAATTTAGAAATCTCACTTTTTATAATAAATAAATTATCATTATTACCCAATTAATTTATTTCATGAATTAATTATGCCAAAATATATAAAACCAGCCATAAAGGCGGTGATAATTTTTGTCTATAACAAGTCCAATTATGTACTCAATTGTGCCAAATAAATAAAACCAGTCATATACGTGGTAACAAAATTTGTCAATAAATAATACATATTTAAATTAAATATTAATCATTAAATTATAATTTATATATTATAATATAAGTGAGATTAATCTAAATTTTCATATTAAAAGCTTCACTCTTTATCTCAGCAAAAAGAAATTAGCTACTTATAATTTGAATAAAAACACACATAATTTTATTATTAAAAGAAAAAAATACAAGAAAGCTTTAGAAAAATAAAACACACAAGAGGTGAAACCTTACAAATTTTCAAAGAGAATTATGGAAATCAGATTGTCTTTCTATGGAACTGAACACCCTTATTTATAGTTGAGGGCTCAGCACCCTCCATCTTCTTTCTTCTTACTTTTTTTATTATTTTTTTCCTTTTCAAATGTTGCCATTCACCGAAAGGTGATGACAATATTTTTGTTTTTTTTTTTTAATTTAACAATATATTTATATATTATAATATATATATATATATATAATATATATATATATATATATATATTTATATATATATATATATATATATTATATATATATATATATATTATAATAATAATAATACATGTGTTGACAAATACACCATAAGCTCATTTTGTCGCTAATCTAAACACGGTGAATGATTTCCAAGTCCGATTTGAATCTAATTGTCGCGCTCTTTTTGGGTTTTATGAATCCTGAAATTCAGATATGATATTTATTTTTCTTGTTGAGCTTATGAAGTAGTATTTTACCTACATAATAAATAAAAATCACAATAAAAATATATGAAACATAAATTAATTATTATTTTATAAATATGCTAAATTAAATGGATTAATGAAACTACAAGTGTGAAATAATTAAATTTTTTTTTAATAAATGTGTATTTTTTAGTGTTCATATTTGCTGGTAATTTTTGTAGTTAAATAATTAACAATATTCAAGTGTGTGTGTATATAGGCTTTTTCTTTCATTTCGATTATACAGTGAAGGTTTGAATCGAAACTGGAACAACACGGATGTATCAATTCTTACAGTTTATAGGAGAATGATTGCTGCTGGATTGAGAGTCTGGGTCTTCAGGTTAATTATTTGGCAAATTTTGTATTTAATTTTTGCATAAAAATAATAAATATATATATATATACACGAATATTGATTTTCCATTTTGTGTGTTGAGAAATTGAAAGTGGGGATGTGGGGTACTCAGTGGTGCCAGTTACAGCAACTAGATACTCACTTTCACAACTGAAATTGACAACAAAAAACAGGTCAGTAAAACTGAACTTTATATATATATATGGATGTATATTTATCTTGGGGTTGCTATCAATACCCCATCCAAGTCTCGTCACATACATATATACATACCTACATACATATATATATATATTGGAAGTAAAATCGATCCATTTTGTGTCTATTAGAGCTATGCCATAACATAAAAATATGTAGAAAGAAATATGAATATTGGGAAGTGTTGTTATTAGGGATAGCCGTGGGTAGGGTTTGATGCGGGTTTGCTATTATCAAACTTGCATTTGTATATGTAAATAAATTATTAAACTTGCACCATACCTACTGCAGGTTTTAATTTTCATTATCAAATCTGCATCTGCATATAAAAATAAATTACCAAACCCGCATTAGTATCTAGTGGATTTTTTGGAGTTTTTAGAATGTCATATAAAAATATATTTCCCGTGATAGAATATTCTTCATCTATAATATGAAAATCAAATTAAATAGAATATTAAACAATCTATAATATCTTTACATGTCAGTGAAATTTGGTTTGAAGTCGATATGAAGTCGCAAATATTAAATAGAATACTAGACCAAAAAAAAATAAAAAAAATGATAAAGCTGACAAAAAAAAAATTAACTACAGATTAAACCAATACAAAATCATAAGCAATTCAAAAAAATGATTAAGTTAACTATAGAATGTGAGTTCTTTTTATATGAGTGGATTTTCTTTACCCCAACAAATATAAAATAAAAAATTTAAGTTTGCAGTTAGCGGATACCCGTTGTGGATATCCGCAAGTTTAGCTTAATTATCAAACTTGTACCAAACCCGCAGCGGGTTTTGTTTTAAATTACCAAATTCGCTTAAATATTTTCCAAATACTACCCATTGTAGACATATTTTTACGGATTTGAGAATTTGTGAGCGAAATTGACATCTCTGGTTGTTACATACATACTTTCTATATATGTTGTTATTGTTAAAGGTGGGAGGCTGGACAGAGGTATATGAAGGGCAAACATTTGCAACAGTGAGAGGGGCAGGGCATGAAGATGAAGTGCCACTCTTCAAGCCAAGAGCAGCTCTTGAGCTCTTCAAATCATTTTTGAGAGGTGATCCACTTCCAATATCCGGACGGACGTTGATTGTGTAATGAACAAGCTTTAATAATTTCTTTCAATGAAAAGTTGGTGAGGAATAATTTTATTAGCCTTTTTCTAACGAAGACATTTCTAGAGGATTGAATCGAATCCTATTTAAAATGACCATATTGCAGCCGCAGCACACACAATTAGAAAACTATTTTAAACGCTTCTCTTTATCAGACATATACATATATATATATATATATATATATATATATATAATTTTCTAACCATCAATCAACATACTTTCTTCTCCAAAATTGAATGATTTGATCCTGAATCAAAAATCAACTTACTAGAGTAAGAATCAATTTTAAATGTTTATAACATTCTCATTTTTTTAAAAACGAGGATATATATATATATATATACATATGCTTGACTCCAATGATGGTTTACAATTACATATGCTATAGGAACACTTTGCACATTGCCAAAGAAAGCAACTTTACAATATTAAATGACATAGCAAAAAAAATAAAAAAAATAAAAAAATCTTATTCTTTCACATACATATGCAATCATTTACTCCTCAAAGGCTTTTAGGCATTGTTTTTTTTTTTTTTAATTATTACAAACTACAAATATTATAATATGTTGTCAACTGAGATTCTAGATACATACAAATTATGACACTGCTCAGAAATCAACCGAGACGCAGCTCGGAACTCAATTATTATCAATCAACCAAGACACAGCTTGGAAATCAACTCTCATACAGGAGAAAATCTTCCTTCAAACCCTCCCTAGCCTATGGAGGAAGATTTTGAGTCACCACTGCTTTTGTGGGGACTCGAACCCAGACATGAGTTACCAATGGGCTACACCCCATTGGTTTTTAGGCATTGTTTACTAAAAAGCTTGAGTTAAAAAAAAAAAAAAAAACCTCATATTTTTGTCAATTTTTTTTACCAACTCTATTAAGTTTTTTTTATTATTTAAAAACAAAAAAATTATAATATATTACTTATTTACACTATTATAAAACTTAAGATGCCAACAATATAAACAGTTTAGTATTCTAGTTACCTGAATTCATTAAGACTAAGTTCCAATTGTGGTTACCCCCGCCCGACAGATATATGTCTATCATGTAAAGAAATCTATTAAGGGGTATATAATCCTTGAGGGAGATCGTGGGCTATTAAGTCTAAGGCTGAAACCTAAAATCCTTTCGTCAAGTTCATTTTAAGTTTATCATATCAATCTTATTAATGGCCAGTTAACAAGAAGTATTAAGCTTAAGACTTAATAAATAAACCCTTATATTACCTAAGACACAAAATAACCTCTTATAAACCGGTGATATTGGAAT